>PVHY01007279.1:12315-68636 GCA_004024945.1 Uropsilus gracilis
AAAGAAAGAAAGGAAGAATAATACTTAATGAACATTAAATACTGTGCACTAGTCACTTTTAAAGTGTTATATTTACATTTCTATCATAAAATATAGAACACTATTTTAAGACGATAGAAATAATAGGTTTTGATAAGTAAATTCTTATCTTTTCTTACTTACAAGGAATGATAAAATCAAATGCTGTTCCAAAGTTAACAACAATGTAAGGAAATAAATAAAAAAATTAAGTGGGTGTTAAAAATGGTCAAAAGAAATGAATATAAACACAGTGTAGGTAGAGATAGAAACTAATAGGTGGTGTCGCCTTCCATCAGAACAGCTGTAATGACATTCAGATTTCTTATATGAGAATGTACCTTGGACCTTCTTCCCAGAAAAATACTGAAAATAATTTGTATGAGACACGTATATGAAAACTAATCAGAACATGATTTATGACTCCACAACTCAAAGCTTTTATAGAAAAGACAAGACTTTTTTTTTTTTTTTTTTTTTTTAAGCTATGCCTCCTACAGTTTTAGGTATACGTCCTTTTCCCTTACACACGGTTCACTTAGGGAAATATTTTTATATGTATAATTTTCTGAATTGTCAATATATTGTTTTGATTTTTTAAAATCTGTGTAGCTCAGTATACAAAACAATGGGCTTAAATTTAAGTGGCGGTAATTCAGGTGGATATAGGAAAGTTTTTCTTATTCTTTCATTATCATCTTGGCTTGAGCTCAGCACAGACATTTGTTCACTTACTTCTGTGTTTCAATTATCACTACCCATTAACTAGAAAAGAGGATGAGTTACAAAGAGTTGGTATGTCTTCACTCCACCCACCGAGAAGCAATTAGACTTAGCAAAAGATGGTTCAGGTGTTCTTCCTCTTAAAGTGTGAAAGGGAAGATATGGGACTTTCTAAAATCACCAGTTTCAAGTGTTTTGAGCATAGAGTTTCATCTCAGATTCACTGAAAATTCTTTTTGATTCTATCTTTACTAGTATTCAAATTTTTAAAGGCTGGAAAACACTGGAGTAATAAATATAAAATATGGTATGTTGTGTCATAAACATGCCAGGATTTTTTTATTCCCTAAAAGTTCTAGGAATTGCTGGATATCTGATTATGGCACAAAATTTACTGTTATCAAAGATGAAAGAGGTGAGAGGCAATGTTGGCCTAAAAATAGTGTCTGTTTCCCTTTTCTCAAATGTTTTATCCATTTTTCAAAAACGGACAAATGTAAATATAATTTAATTTATGTAGCTGGGAAAAGAAAGATGAGACCTCTAAATCAGTTTTATGACAACAATTCTGAAAAATAATTACAAATAATGGATTATGTCCTAAGAAAAATTGAATTCAGAGAATAAAAAAATTCAATAAAAGAGAGCAAAGATATATTTAAAAAATTAAATTCCTATTCCTAAATAGTCACGAAGTTTACAGGTTTTTAAATGAGTTTTTTATACTAGACCTTTGATAACAGATATTTTCATTTTTATGTTGATACTGTGTAAATCATGAAGAGAATGGGAAATAGAAAAACATTGTAAATAATTTTGTGAGGTTAGCCTAATTCTGATATAGTGATGGCAAAGGCAATGGGAAAGTAAAGCTATAAAACTAATGAAGATATACAAAGGAAGTGCTAAATAAATTACCAAAGCCAATATAACTACATAGGGAAAAGGACATCATTACTGCAGAACAAATGGTTAACCCTAAAAAAAAAAGTCAATAGCATGCACAATACAAATAAGTAATGTAAGTGATGAGATAAGACATAAGAACAAGAAGAGTATTCAATGAAATTAAAAAAAAAAATTCTCCCTAAAGAAATCCTTCATGGAAATGGCAATAAAAGTAGCACTAATCCAAATAGACAATCTATCAACTATCCATGCTGTTCTAGTATCCCTTATCTGGGAAAGTTCATTACTGTTTCTAGCAGTCATAGAAGAATCAGAAGCCCTCACTGGATTTTTTCAGCTGGAATTATCTCAGGATGCCAGGTACACAGGCCCCAGGAAAGGATTGTATACCAGCAGGCAGGTTGGCAACAGGGAAAAGGGGGCTGGAAGGTAAACTAGCAACCCAACTACTCAGGCATCGTCACACTCCCTGGTGTTGTCAGCTTCTCTCCCTGCACTCACCTGTCCTCCTCCTCCAGAGAATGCTGTCTTTTTATCACCTCCCCCAGGCCCCGGTTGTTCCACTCAAACATGTGCACACTCAGTGGGCCAGGTATGCAGTCATGGGGAGGGCACAACACCACAGGTGCTGTCATAAAGGTAAATGGCAGAAGAGTCAAAACCCTAAAAGCTTGTTTAATCCTGCCCATGTAATAGACATAATGGTGCAATATAGAAATATTTTCATTAAAAATAATAAAAGGAATAATTTCTCATAGGAGATGTCACATTTAACAATGTACTGTATTCTCAAGACATGAGGTGACCAAATTGGGAACACAAGAACTAACACAGCTTTACCACCCTGCCTCCAGATTCTGATGCAAGGAGTAACCTGGTAGTAGTCAATGAACTCTGAGATGTTAAACCCAAAGTAGGTGGTCCATTCCAGCCAGCCTAGCTCTCTACCAAAAGCCTCCAGAGCTCCATGGACTTGTTGATGTCAAGTAACTCCAGATATCAGAGTGACCAGGTTAAGCCACCAGTCAAAACGGCAGTGACACTGAAATCGTCCATCACACCTTGGAACAAGATTCACAAGGAGTGAAAGTTGGGCCTGAAGACCTGGTCACCAGAGTCCTTCCAGAGAGTGTGTGTGGGGACTCCCCTCTCCAGTGAGACTGGCACAGCTATCTCTTCTCTGGGCCAAACAGGGGAAACCTTAGGAGTTGCTTATAGTTGAGCCTGAAAAACCCATTCAATAAATATGGGCCAGGAACTACCCTGCTGCTTTGGAGTTCCCTTCACGTGCAATATATTTTTAGAGTAATTCACATGGTTTAGAAGACAGATGTCAGGAGTGGGAAGAAACACATACAAGAGGGGTCAGAGCAGCGCAGGTGCACAGCTCACCCTGTTGTTCAACCCAGTGGCCTCCTGTGGTCCTTCTTTCAGCAGTGATGCACAAAGACAATACACAGAGTCTTGCCCTCCAGGGATGCTCACCTGGTTCTAGCACTTAATTTTCCCCAGGTGTTGGTAGCATGACATCACCCAGCACTTCCATGGGTGGTATCACTCCCTAGATCCTGCAGAGCTTACCTGATCTGTGGCCAGAATATCCACATGATTTGCAGTGCCAGCAGAGATTGCCTGGAGTGACCCGATGTCCCCAGGCAAGCAAAGATGCTTCCACTGAGAAGGGCATGCTGTGAGCTAAGGGATTTTTTTCCACCAGCTGGGAGCCAAGAACCAAACCATGCTCCAGTCAACATTCCTGGCTGATAGCTTACCTGCTTAATATGTTTCGCCCAGTCCATCAGTTTCCCTGTGCTTAGAGAGCTTCCTTATAACATAGAAGTATCTCCGGACGCTAGCCAACACCAGTTTAAACAGTAGCACTTGCTGACAGTATCCTTCTTCAGCTATTGCCTCATTTCTGTTATACTTTGTAAAGCAGATTGAACTTCCCAGCAGGGATATATCCTATCACTACCCTCTGCATGGTGAAAACAGATGTTTCTGGAGCTCCAAACCAATATTTGTACCACTGGTCACACCAAAGCAGAGTTACCAGCAGACACCAGCTCCCATGATGTACATTGTACATCACCATGGGCACAGTCAGTGGTGTTAGCACATTGTCCAGTACCTTTAAAGCTTGCAGCTGAAATGGGTTTGGAAGATATATGCAATAGTGACAATTATTCTTTTCATGTCACTCAAGTTCTGTTTTTTAGTTTTATTCACTTCTTTGATGCAGGCTTATTCCATTTGAAGTTGTGTTTGTCTCATAAATGACATGCATATAATTTTGCTTTGAGTTATTATTATTATTATTATTATTATTATTATTATTATTTTAATTTGTAGCTGTTTCTCAGTATTCTGGGACCAGTGAGGAGAATTTTAGTCCTTCTTTCAAACATTTTTTGATGAATTCAGGAAGTTAAAAGACTTGATTAGTACAACTCCAGATTAATTTTGAACAGTCAAATCACCAAACTAGAAAAAGATTCACAATACAAAAAAGTAATAGCATATTATAGTAGAGAAAGCTAATTTCCTGTTGCTGTTACAGATTCACTCAGTAAAAATGTCAGAACAATCTTATTTTATAATTTTAACACAATAGTGGAGAGCTGTTGTAATAGAGCAAGTATTTATGATAATTAGGTTTTGCTGAATAATGTGGTTCTTCAAAGATGATAGTTGTGGATATTGATTTTCCAAATGGACTGAGTCATTGATTGAATGCAATTTGAAGAGGAATGGAATTAGTCTCTTGAATTTACCTGGGGCTGCTACAGGTGGAATACATTATCTGAGGAATCCCATAGCTAGTTGAATAGGTCAAGGACTCCCCCTGTCTGTGGGTTCACACGTGGATCATTTCTTAGTTAATAAAGTTTACCTGTAAAACCATAGGTGACGCCAAGGAGTGGTTCAATAATTGATTTTTTTTTCCTTTGCTAAGATAAACAAATTCTAGAATTGAATTAAGAATGAGAAAGTAGGATGTTGATTACATTTTGCAAGTACAGGCTATTTTGGGCAGATGAGATAGAAATATTCCTGCAGAGACATTTGCCATAATAATGAAACAAATAACTCTCCTCAGGGAGAAGACAAAGGAAAACACCTCCAGGTGAAGAACAATAGATTACTTTTTAATTCTTATTTAGAAAAGAAGCCTTCATGCATTGGGACTAAGGTAAATACAGACAAGTTAGAGAGCAATTCTATTTCTATGATTACAAACATTCATTTTTCATATGTAAATCCTCCTGAAATTGGAATATAAACATTCAGTGTGTGTATTTAATTTGAATGTTTTATCTTAGGGTTGCCAAATTGATGATAGGCTTTACAATAAAGAAGGTAAACCTTACTACTGATGGAAATACAATTCACTTAAAATGTTTAAATTTTTAAAATATTTCATGACTATAGCATACAGAAAGTAAGCATACAGGAACAATAGCATACAGGAACAAGATATCAAACAAGGATATTTTGCTTTATTGCATCCAATGAAAAGTAAAACAAGTAAAGAGAAATTTGAATGTTTCTCTCTGGTAAGTCCCATATTTTCCCATGTTTTCTCTCCATTTAGGAGAGGATCAGGATCATCAAAATCTCAGCTTTGACAAATATCATTCATGTACACATTTTATAATATAATTTCATTAGCATATACCTATACTACACATTTATTATATGCATTTTGACTAGCATATTGAATTGATATTAATATACATTACATATTTTATGAAATAGGAATCTATAAAATATAGCCAATGAGATATCTAAGAAAATATAGTCAGTGGTATCTTAAAATAGCAAGCAACATATTGTTTAATCTTAGTATAGTAAATAATGGGGATGTTATTTTATATTCTCCATATTGAGTGTAATTCATTATATTACTTCTGCTTATGTTTTACTGATACATGTGAAGCAAACGTTCATTCTTTTTTATCAGTGTATTTTTCCTCTTTGGTGGTAAATGTTATATTTTATTTTACCTTATAATTCATGAAGTGATATTTCAGTTAACAAAAGGTTCATACTCATTTGTCCTTTATAGCACAACAGACACACAAACAAGCATACATTATTAATCCAGTGATACACACTATTCTCAGTTTCTAGCAGTTCTCAAATATAAATCATCAAATATTGTTTTGTTGATTCCTTCATCTTAATATTTTGTATTTGCTGTTTGTACAATCAAGTCATTTATCATCTTTTTTATTCATTTTTTCAGGGAATTTTTTGAATCTATCTTCTATTTCAAAGTTTTTCTTTTACTATGTTTAATACAGAATGTCTAGTCACAACTATCTTATTTTTATCCATTTATATAAATTTTATTTGCATCATTTTAACTGAATATTTTCCATTATTTCAGCTATGTCATGCCTTATATTTTTAAGGTCAAGATTCATAATTCCCAATTCATTTTTTTGTGTTCTGATTTCTTTAACATTATCATAATTAAGCATTTTTACTGTACTTTTGGTGGCTGTGCTGCAGATAATGCTGCTTTTGATAAACTGCAATAATATACTTAGTTATACTCCTGAAAACACTAGCAACTTCAATTGCAAAATCTTTGTATTACAATCGGCATATATTTCATGTCCAGCCCACATGTATTATATCCCTTTAAAAATTACTATACTTCTTTTTCTTGTGCAGGGAATGTAGCTACCTCTTTACCCCCTCTTTTATTAATATAAATATATAAATGCAGATATGCTGTAATCCCTTCTAGCTATATATATATATACATATACATGTGTATATATGTATATATATAATATATATGTATATATATATTATATAATATATATATATATATATATTTTTTTTTTCTGGATTACACAGGTGATTTCCGACAGAAACATGTCTCTTCTGGTTTCTTTTCATATTATCTCTTAGTGTTGCTCTACATCAATTTTATTATAATAAGCCTAGTTTTGGTCGGGCACGGTGGCTCGTGCCTGTAAGCGTCAGCCTATGAAGCGACCGGTGCTAGGGATCGCGATTCGAGTCCCGCCTGGGACCCGTAGTGAGACCTAGTTCAAAAAAAAATAGGTGGGCGTGGTGGCGCGCGCCTGTAATCCCAGATACCTGGGAAGCTGAGACTGGGGATTGCTTGAGTCCGTGGTAACCCGGGCAACGAGACCCTGCGGTTCGACGGGTAAAAATAGCGAGACCTAGTCTTAAAAAAGAAAATTAATTAATTAATTAAAAATAATAAGCCTAGTTTTGGTTTCCTCGGTGCTTTTTTCCTCTTCGGTATTCACAGAGTTTCCACAGACATTGATTGATGACTTACAACAGTTTGGCATAAGTCTCAATTAATAATGCTCAGAGTTCCTCTTCCTTGCTTTTTCTGTGCCACAAACTCCACCATACGCACTTTGCCTGTGTGGGGGGAGAGCCAAGGTTCCAGCAACGCAGTGCCTGTGTCCCAGGCCAAAGGGATACTGGCTCTTTATTTCTCTTTATTCCACTTATATGTAAAATAATTTGATGTTTGTTTTCCTTCTTTAGGTTTATTTCACTTCCCATCTTCTTCCAGTTCCATCCATGTTATCCTGAATGTTCTGCATTTGTAGAGATTATTTTTTCATTCTGCTTTCAATTTGCCTTCCTGTTAAACTCTGCTATTTTTTGCTCTATGGGACATTCTGTTCAAATTATATATTAACTCCATAATTATAATGAATTATTTTCAATTTTTAAATGAACTTGATTCTTTTTCTAATCTAATTCCTAGTTGATAGTGCCCAGTCCATTATTTCGTCCACACTGTCTCTATTTTTGAACATATCAATTATATTCATTTCAAATAATCTCTTATAATAACCACATCACCCCTAACCTGATTCTGTCATTTTTTTTCCTCTAAACATTTTTTTCTTTTTCCTGCCATTCCTAGTGGTATTGATTGCAATATTAGATATGTTCAAAAAGTTAAATTACCCCCATCACATTTAACACTGTAGATAAGAATAACCTATTTTCAGGTGTGTGTGTGTGTGTGTGTGTGTGTGTGTGTGTGTGTGTGTGTTTGTCGACAAGCAGGGGTGGGCAGGATAACTTAATCCCTGGCTCTGGCATCTTTTTATCTGAGATGAGACTGTGTTTGTAAGAGAAACAGCAGGATGTGCAGTTACACAGTCCACAAGAGATGTCATCATGTACCCATTGCAATATAATCATAGATTAAATACGTGTGGGCAGTTTTAAAAATGCTCCTGGGAATGTAATGTTGTAACATAAATATAGACAGATAGATAGATGATTGATTGATAGATTGATTGACAGATAGATGATAGAAATATATATAAATATACAAACAATAAAATAGTTACTAAAATAATAAAAATGTCCACTCACCTTTTCTACCAAATAAACCACTTTTAACATAAAAAGGCAGCAAGAGGTCTCCTCTGAGGAGAACCAACACAGTCCAGCACTCATGTTGCTCTGACACAGGGGTGGACAGTCACTTGCCTGTCCACCCAGGGAGGGGGTGGACCCTCGCTGAATCCACCCCCAAATCTGTCAGGAACCATGTGAGCTTAATGTTCATTTCTCTCCATTAAAGATAAAATCCCCAAACAGTAGTTTTCTACATGAGCTTATTGTTATTTAAATATAATTAAAGTATGCATTACTGTATAATATAAACAGTTGTTTAAAATGCAAAGCTAGCTATTATTTGTATATTAAAATGAAATCATAAATATTAAATAGATATGATACATTAAGTGAAACATAGTCTTATGTATGTCTAAGCTCAAATTTCATTTGGGTATTTTTGTTCCTCATCTCAATTATACAATGACTTTTTCTCCTTACATCCTGATGCAAATCTTGTGGTGATATTTTGTAATTCCTAGTCCTCAGTGAGAATATAGGATGCATCGCATCAGTTGTGCCGCAGGAACCTCTGTTCCTCTCTATTCCTCTCTATCACCCTTTGTCCTTTGGTCTTTTTCTTTTCACTTCACAGGTCATCATTCTCATCATCACTCATGAAAGTAGGCATTCATAAAGACGTCCAGCCAGTTCCCTGAGTTAAAATTTGTTGTTGTTGTGTGTTGTTTACCTTTTTTTTTTTTTTTTTTTGTGGGGTGGGGGGTGATACAGGCTTTAAGGCTTTCAGGGAACCAGGTACACAGACACAACAGGCAGGAAGGTCGGGCAGGCAGGGCCAGAGGGAGGCAGGCGAGCCCCTCAGTCCCCCATGAATCTTCATGCTTTCTCTGGACTTTCTCTTTCTGTGCTCTGGAGCCTCCTCCTGCTCTCTTCATGTTTTTCCCTCCCAGGGTGAACTTTCATCCTTGCCTTCTAGGACAAGGTGTGCCCACTCACACATACGCGCACCCATTGGGCCGGACATGGTGCTAGTCATAGACATCAATGGCAGAAAAAGCCTGACCAATTCATTTACTCTATACACATAAAAGTAGCCATGTTATTTGCTTTCTTATGTGTCAGTCTTCCTAACATTAGATCTGAGTGTGAAGCCTGTTCCTGTTATTTTATTAGTTTGTTTGCTTATATATGTTTTATATATCTATCTATATCGATATCTATCTATATCTATCTATATCTGCATCTATGTTTCTTATCTTTATATTCCCCAGGAGCTTTGAAGCAGTTGTAGTGTGAGTTTGGTCTGAATGGTTTGATGCGCTATTTTTGTGTTTATCTCCATTGTGACCGCTTGGAGAAAGACATATTGGGGCATTCCATGGGTGCACATTCAAACAAGTGAACAGGTCTTTTCATGATTTCAGGTGTATTACTGATCTTTAACTCATACTATGTGTTGTGATTTGTTACACATAAGTAGCATTTGCTCTCCAGTCATCATAATGTAAACCCTAAAATGTATTTGGTTTTAATATACTTTTTTTATACATGCCTTTGCATCAATTTCCTTACTAATATTGTAAAACAATTGCTTGCCATTTTAGGTTAAATTGATTTGTTTTCTATTTATGCCTGTTATAAAATTTGGTGGTTACAAAATAAATGTAAGAAGGTAGGTGTGATCATAAATAAGCAAAAGATAAAATTATCATCATTAAATCAAAATAAATTTTATTTTATCCACCAGAAAAATGCTCTTTTAAATAGTATTGAAAAAAAATTACTAAAGTGGATTACACCCCCCCAAAAAAAACTGATATATTTTAAAGCACAGTTATAATTGGTCCTCTATCTCTTTTCACCAATATATGTTTTCTCCCACTAATTGTTATATACTTCTGCAAAGAAGTGAAGTTAATTCTACATTTAAAAAAGCATGGATATATACATATATGTTTATGTATGTTTGTTTTAGTTATTTTTGCTTGTTTTGTTTTGTTTTTTATTCTTCAACTGCACTTTGCTGAGGACTCATGAGTTATGTTCACAGAACTCAATAGTATAATATAGAGGGCAAAATATAGACCAGTTTAGGGAAAGGCTATGTTACATGAAAATCACCAATACCTATGAGTACCAGACATCTAAATAAAGAGATATAAAACACCTGCACATTAAATAAAATAATTTTTGAGAGCAAACAGCCATAGGTAATGGAAGAAACAAACCAAGCCTGCAGCATGAGTGTACTCTTACCAACACATACATGGTAACAATGTCATACAAAAGAGTTGGCAAAGGTTTGGTTTACAGGTGGTTATGCCTGATTGTGTACCCTTTAGGAAAAAATAACATTGACCTTTTCTTCACATCACACACATGTAACCGAACATGCATGAACATATTAAAATGAATCTATTGCAGTTAAATTGTAAATCTTTGAGAGGAAATGTGTAATGTGCTATACCACAGCTTTCATTATATATTGTACAATAATAGATGAGATTGTTTCCATGACTTTGGCATTAGAAGTGTTATATTGCCGGGCACGGTGGCTCGTGCTTGTAAGCTTTAGCCTATGAAGCGGCCGGGGCTAGGGATCGCAGTTCAAGTCTGGCCTGGGGCCCATAGCAAGACCTAGTTCCAAAAAAAAAAAAAAAAAAAAAACAGCTGGGCATGGTGGTGCGCGCCTGTCATCCCAGCTACCTGGGAAGCTGAGGCTGGGGATTGCTTGAGTCTGTGGTACCCCGGGCAACGAGAGCCTGCGGTTCCACAGGCAAAAATAGCAAGACCTAGACTCAAAAAAAAAAAAAAAAAAGAAGTGTTGTATTGGGCAAGGCACAGGTGTCCTGTTCAGATTAAATAATAATAAGTGGATTATAATTGCAGTCTTTAATAAGTGGATTATAAGTGCAGTCTTTAATTAGACCATCCCATATACCTCAGCTCTTCAAATTTTCATAAATTCAATGACTCCAAAATATTGATCACTGTCCTAGAATTGCATAACAGCTTACAGATAATCTACAAAGGGATCCTTCCAATTGCTGACTTACACAAAATATAAATAGCCATTTCCAGGGTCATCACTAGATTTAGGTTTGTTGGAAAAGAAATTATAGTCCTGAAGCATCTAGCTTAAATAAGTGAAAAGAATAATTCACTATAGAAAAGTGTAATGGTCTAAGCAAAAGCACAGGTCTCTTTTGTGTGTGGGGGGGACATGTTTTTCATTTATTAGACAATGATTTGGGGTAAAACTGAAAGTTCCTTTGGTGTTGAGCCAGGGACTAGATTCATAAGATGATATTCCAAGAAAATTGAACAAAAAATTATGTCAGAGTCTAATAAAGAAAAGCATTCAATAGCAGAATAAGAATCTGCACTTTATATCATTATCATAGATAAGCTGTGAGAAATTCCCACCAGTGAAACTACAAGAACAAAACAATAATTTGGGAGGAAGTATGGGCAAATTACCTTCATAAGTTTCCACTTTTTATAACCTAAAATGAGGAGTGATAATATCCACTTCGTTGGTTAGTTGTTTTTTGGAATTAAATATTGATTTTAAGATGTAGTGCCTACTGGCTCACACAAGGAAAAAAAAATAACAATACCCTCAATGATTTAAATTTGAACAGTAAGGCATAAATGTGACATTCTTAGCAGAAAACATAGAGAAAAATTAGGAAAATAAAAATAGCAAGAGAGAAAAATAAGAAGATTAAGTTGTGGAAAAGGAAGAGTAGTAAAGAAAGAGCAAAATGCCAGCTGGGAACAGAATGGGAAGGAAATAGACCAGAGGAGGAAATATAGGATGGACACTTGGCAATTTCATAGGAAAATAAGTTCAAATTTAATACAATTTCAGGTGATGGCACTATATAAAAAATGGATGTCTAATTGATAATCTATGAGACTGGTGATCTGAGGATATCTGAGATATCAAAGAGGCCCGCACAAAAGTAGTGAGTCATAAAAATATGGGATGTTAGAAGGGGCAACTAAGAGGTAACAGAAAATGAGAGACTTGAGAGATGTAAGGAGAAAAGAAGGAGGGACTGAGTGTGACCCACACATCCTGTTTTTAAGTATGCCTGAGTGAAGATCCAGAGCTTTTGTTTTTTAAGACTGTGGGGAAGTCGAGGAATTGAGATCCTATGTGGTTCATGTCACCTAGGAAACTTCAGCTTTGTCAGTATAGTGTGGTTGCAGCCAGCTGTGATCATTATAATTGAAATGGAGGTAAGAAACGCGTAAACAATAGTATGTGGGCATCTTTGGAGAAACTAAGCACTTAGAGAAAAGGACACTTTGAGTGAAAATATCGCTTGAGGGTATATGAATTTTAAAATATTAATGAAAAGAATAAGAACAGGACATTTTGGTGCAAAACTAATAGAAATGGTAGAAAATTAGGCAATACAGGTAAAAGAGAGGTGACTGATGAAAAAAAAAATAAGAGCCAGAAAGGAGCAAAAGGAGAGCTTATAAAGGAATCACAATGTAAGGAGCATAAAAGGTGCTTTTAATAAGAGGTGGCTCCTAGAATTTGGCAGGAGGTTATGAAATTATGCTTTGTTACTGAATTACTAAAGGAAAGGATGTCTGGCCTTTCTGGACCAAGTGTAAAGCAGACATCTTCATTAAAGAAGTATGAAAATACAACAAAACCACAAAAGAATCCTTACCACTGAGAATAGTTGCTGTAACATTAATGGTGTGTCAACAGAAAGTTCATTGTTAGATTATCGGCTACCTCTATCCAAAAAAATGACCTCAGTGTCAAGCAAGGTAGATTGTATTGTTTTAAAGAGAAACTACATCCTGAGAATCGGTCCCAAATGCTCTCCAGGAAGATAGGATCAATAAAGTGGTCGTGTGAATATTCCCACGAGAAAAGCAGAATGTTCTGAAATAAAGTATCTAAATTTCTCATTTACTGCTCAGTATTATTGACCATAAGTCTATCGAGACAGTTCAGTCCTCACCCAAAAAAAGTCTACCTATACTGTTCAATTATTTCTCTCTTATAGAAAAGATATCAAATCACCATTTAAAAGAAATAACATTTATTTTTCAGTAAGCAATACCCAACGATTATAACGTTAATTTGTACCATGACAATACTCTGACTTTTTTCTAATGAGGTCATTCTAATGTGATTGACTTACACTTTCCATTACTAACTGGGTATCTATTTGACACCTATTTCTTCATAGTGCTTACATATGGAAGAAGGTGAAAGTAATTGATAATGTGCACCATAAAATGTTTCAGACAATTCCTATTATCCACTGGATAATTTTATTTAAATGTAGGAGTGTGTTAACATTTTTCAAATACAAATAAACGAATGAATGAATGAATGAATGAATACTTTGTGTTACAAAGATATACAAGGTTGCATGTATCATTTTATTGCCAAAGCTAATGTGATTTTTATAAATGAACATATTTGGTTATTCATGCTGTCACTGAGAAGTCTTTGGGACCGAAAAAAAGACTGCATTCCATTAGCCTTTGTATCTTGGTATCTCCAAAATTGGGCAATATATTTCAAAGCAATGCAATGTGATATTTGACCACCAATACATAGCGAACACACGGAAGAACACAGTCATGTAGCCGTTTCATTCTGCTCTGAGTGCTGCGATCATTCTGGTTCTGCAGACTGACACCGCATGGTTCTTAGGGCTCTTCTGGTTTCGTGCAAGCTGGTTATTCCTTCTTCTGTGAGTTCCTGTAACACAGAGGAAGAAGTGGTGCTCGATTTCCCACACGGACATGGAACTAGAACGGGAAACTACTAAAGAGGAATCCAAATTGAGTCAACTAAAGAGTAGAGGGTGATAGGGAGGCCATAAGAGCCTGCGTGTCTCCTGGTGATGACCAGTGATGAGCCTGAATTCCTAAGTGCATCGGCCATCCTCCCACTGCTCCTTTGAAGTGGCATGAAGATTTTGGGAAACACAGCGACAGACCTTAACTAGCTTAACGGACTGCTTGCAGCAGGAGGGCTGAAAATTGAATATTTAATGAATCGTCAATGAAGGGAAAAATATTCAAACTATATTAAGCATTCTAAACATTCACATACCAACACTCTCAGTCACTGCTTCCAGCTTCCAGCAAGTTAGTAGAACATTCTTATTCATTCCTTTACTATGGTACATGACGTCAGTGAGGTTTAAAAAAAAAATCGTGTGAAATTCAGTAACTATTATCCCAATATTATTGAGTAGATATTCTATTGAATGATTTCTGGCAAAAATTATGAAAGACAAAGGGGTAAATTGATTGCTGGGTGAGATTCCTTTTTTTGCCTACTCATGATGCCAGTGTTAATGTATTTGCTAATTTAATTTATTAGCTGCTTTTCTTATAATCAAGATTATAGTCTTGTATCATGCAATTTTAACCTGGACCCTTTATTTAAATTAGAATTATGATATTATTCACTCTGTTGATCTATTCTCTGCTAGTGAAATATAGATTTCAACTAATGAAGCGAAAGATTACAATATAGGAGAAACATACAGTATGTCAGCAATTTTTTACTGCATAAAAATTTATTGAAGCAGCAAGTTAGTTCAATTTTGAAACAGTCCTCCACTTTCATCCCTATCTGTGGGATGAAGGTGTTATTAAATTAGAAAAGTTTAAATTAGTTACAACATTAACCATTATTTGACAAAGATTCCCAGTCCACAAAAATAAATACCAGCGATCTGGAGACAGTTTCTGAACTAGGAGTTTAGCAAGAAATATTATAGAGTATTTTGAAGACTGACTGCCTAAAAATGCTCTCTTTGCAAACTTCTATTTCAAGGACACCTTTCAGCATGTTATTATATAACATCTTTTCTCTTACTTGTACTTTTTTACACTTAATGATTCTTTCTCTACTATTAATCTAAAAAGACTTAATGTAACTAATGTTATGATGATTTTCTGAACTATGTTTTATTTTTTTGATTTATGACTCCTGACCTTTGAGAACTGATTAATCACAGTGACTGGGATTCCATATGTGTGAAATAAAAATATAATTTATTTCATCATCAGAAGGGGACATTATATCCTTTCATGTGTGTGAACTATAAAGTAAACATTTTGTTACTTTCTATCTCTTGCAGCAGTGACTGACTTTCACACTGCCTAGCTAGACACACCAATGGGAAAGATGGTAAGTGACATGCAAAGTGGCTCACCTTTTATATCAGTTCAGTGGTACTTTCTGAATATGTGGAATACCAATGTATTTGAAAAGGAATGATATGAACATCCTAATACCTTATGGGTGCCAGTGTCATTCAGAGAAGTTCTGGAGATGTAAATGGCAGCAGACTGAGGACAGGCATTCACACTTATAACTGGCTTATTATTTAAGGGTAATACAAAATTTTGAAAGAGCTTATATAGAGAATTACATTTCCAATTTTCTTCTGAAAGACAAAAATCAAAAAAAAAAATCTATGTTATTGCTTGATTGCACAATTGAGAGCCATGCAACTAACTAATGTTTTGGATCATTCACACAGATCCTTCCAATATTCAGTTAAATTTATATTTACAGAGGTTTAAGATGACTAATTGTGGTTAGAAAATTAATTGTGTAAGTGATTTATATGGTGATGTGGTTACACTTGCAATGTGATTAGACACACTTGCAATGTGATTAGACTTATCTGGGTATAATAATTGGGTATAATAATATAATAATTAGGGTAAAATGAAAGGGAAAAACAAGGACTTATTGAAAATGCTAAAGAGAAAAGTTTAGTAAAAAGGATCAAGAGAAAAATAGTGGTGTATACAGATAGAAGAGAAATCTGGATAGCTAGATCTATGTATCTATGTATCTATCTATCTAGCCAATTAACTATGTAGACAGATGCCTGTCTATTGACTATATTTCTCTAGAAAATCCTTAATGCATTAGCTTTAAGCTGGTAATGCAGTTTCAAGAAGAAAATAATGATCATTTTATGGAATAGTCTTGATTATCAAAAAGTGTGAAAATAAAAAAAGAATTATATTTTCAAACTGAGGTCAGTTGTGTCATAGGAAAGAACACTTAAACACAGGAATTGTATGTAATAGAATCTATATTTAAGATATTTGGAAATTTGGAAGATGTGAATAAGGGAATTCAAAACATGGACTTGAAGCAAATTGACAAGTGAGACAAAGGGCAGGTATATAAGAAAAAAATTTAAAAAGCAATGACAATGTCTAATTGATTTGTTTTAAGTTGAAAAATACTACAAATATTGGGAGAAAAAGCAAAAAAAGGACATCAAAGACCTAAAATGAGAGGGGAAAAAACTGACCAAGTAAGATGATGGAAAAAGGAAGGAATTATATGATGAAGCCAGAACCATCTGTATCATAAAACAACATCTGCTTCATTGTTCAATGGTTTAGTTTAAAGACTGTCTCTCTGTGTGACATGAACTAGCAAATATTCAGGATATTTTATTGTCTTTTATTTTACATTTATTACTTGCACTGAACTTTTATCCTCTAAGTGTATAAAACATAAAAATAGTTACTAATATCCTCTAAGTGTATACAACATAAAAATAGTTACTAATAACTAGTCAAATGGTAGTTGGGAATACATAAAAATTTAGAATAGGAACATATAATATCAAAGAAAAAATAGACCAAATGAACCTTTAAGAAAGCTGATAAAAATTATAAAGAATACAAATATTTTTTGATGAAGCTTAAGGAAGAGGCAATAAATGAGTGCATAGTAGGTGGATTTGTCAACCTATATAGAGTTACATTTTGATGATCTTCATTTTACTGGATATCAGGAAATGAGTATTTAAAGAGTGGAGAAATGTGAGGGCATAGAGAATGGATTCACTTTCTCTTTCTAGTGATTACTGAAAAGGGCAGCCTAGTGAAAAGTGGGAAGATGAGCAGTAATGTTTTGTTGACCTACTTGAACATTGGGGAATGACCACATTTTTAAGAATATAGGGTAAAACTTTTAAAATGTCAAATTCAATGGCTTTCATCAGGGAATTCATCATGAACAGTGACATTTGACATGCCTTTTTCAGTAGCGAGGATCTAAACAAAAGCAAGTTACCACACAGAGCACATTATCAGCCCCATGACATGACATCACCCAAAGCTCGGGGCCTGTAGAGTGTCCTAAGGAAATGAAACAGTCATTTGGGCTGAAATAAAGGATCGTGGGACCATTTTATAGCACCATTAACTACCTTTAGTTTTCACTACATTTTATTTTCTGCCAGTTTTCTATGTACCACTGAATGTTGCTCAGAAAATAGGAATATTTTAGTGAAAAGATACAGCTAAGCAACCCAGCGATATCCACAAGTTAAACAAAAGGTGCCTGTGGTTATATACTACTCACTGTTTTAATGTATATGGGAGTCTTCTTTACTAACTTTACAAGGTGGTACTTATTACTATTTTATTCATACCATTTTTAAAAATAAATGCAGAACCTAAAAGTTCAGAATTTTAGGCAAGAAAAACACATTGTGGAAACAAGAAGTAGTATTTTTTCATGTAATAACACAAACCTATTTTATAGAATAAAAATCTTGGCATAACCAATTAACTAGATTAGATCATTATGTGTGTAATATAATTTGAGCTTGTTTTACTTAATATGAAATGGAAAAGAGGTAGTTTTACATTTCTGTAAAATTTGATTTTCTGAGCATTGATACACTATGTTATCTGTATGTGTTAGTCACTGAGGACTACTCTCATGGGGATTATCCAGCTTAATTAGAAACTGGAATGAGAAAGAGTAAGAGGAGAGAGAGAAAAAGAGAGAGAGAGGATACTTTTGTCTTTTCTTGAAGCTGACTTTTCAATTTCTAATAAGAAGACTTTTCTGCTTTATTATCTATCTATCTATCTATCTATCTATCTATCTATCTATCTATCTATCTATCTATCTATCTATCTATCTATCTATCTATCTATCTATCTATCTATCTATCTATCTATCTATCTATCTATCTATCTATCTATCTATCTATCTATCTATCTATCTATCTGTCTATCTATTTTTTGAGACTAGGTCTCGCTATTTTTGCCCGTGGAACCGCAAGCTCTCATTGCCCAGGGTACCATGGACTCAAGCAATCCCCAGCCTCAGCTTTCCAGGTAGCTGGGATTACAGGCGTGCACCACCATGACCAGCTATTTTTTTTGGAACTAGGTCTCACTACAGGCCCCAGGCAGGACTCGAACCATGATCCCTAGTCCCAACCACTTCATGGGCTGAAGCTTACAGGCACGAGCCACCGTGCCTGGCCTTCATTTTATTATATTTTAATTCCACAGAACCATCGTTGGCATCAGTCATTTCTTCTTGTCACATAATTTGTGTTTCTCAGCATTGTTTTTACTGTTTTGTAATTTTAGATCTAAAAAGGAAACAATCACATAACTGTATAAGTGCATCACTGTATAACCAGTGCAAATATTTTAGCTATGCAGTGATCCAGGATATCTGCAAATTTCTTTTGTAGGATGTTCTTTTAAAAACATACATTGTGATTAGGATGCTAAAATGCAAATTGCAAACTATGCCTATGTGCACATGCTTTTACTTAAACACACAAGATAATGACCCAATATATATAGTCAAGAGATTAAGTGTCACAAAGTCAACAATATGAAAAGTTTCTCTAGCTCTTTTCTCTGATATTTTAATTTTCCCTAGTTTCAGTAAATTGCGTATTCTTCTAAAATGTCAAGCACACACATGCACACTTTGAAGCATTTAAATACCTGTTCCTTTGAATCAAACTTTCATTTGACATGTTGATAGAATTAATATTTATTTTTCTTGTCATTCTTCATTTTGTACCCGAATTAAGTAATATCTGAAAATAAAGCAACAGACCTTTAAATAATGTCATTTATGAATTCTGGGACTTTATAATAATCTGAATATTCATGAAATCCCTTGACTCGTTTTGAATGTGCTACATTTATATAAATAAGATTAATTTTCACATGTTAAAATACTAACAGGTACTAATAAAATACTAATAAATACTAGTAAGTTAAGCACTGACAGTAAGTTAAGCACTACCAATTTAAAATTATCAAAACATCTTAAATTTTATTTACATGTGTTGAATTAACTGTGTAAGGACGGATGACAAATGCATACATTCCAGACATGTCCACTGATAATCAGTAAGATTGGATTATAGTCAGGAGTAATACAGAGAACCACCTGTGTCAGGAGACTTAGCTGACATTAAAAGTTCTCTGGGAGGACCTGTTGACACTGGGAAAACACCAGAATGTGAAACATCTGTTTTGGATTTTACTTGTTTGTGTGTTAGTAGCCAGGAGGTCACATTGCCTAAGATGCCGTTCAGTTCAATGAAGGCTTGTTTGTAAATCAGTCTCTTCTGTGAAGAAATTTAGCGACTGGAGAGGATCCTGGTGAAGACTGGGATGGGAAAGATTAGCACTCCACTACCCATAAAATAGTGAATCAGGAATACAGAAGAAATGATTTTTTTCAGTTTCTGGGAAGAGTCACATGAGTCCTTTAATAAAATTTCAATCTTTAATACCAAGAGCATCCTGAGGGTCAGCGGTTAACTGTGTGGTGTTTGATAACTCCCAACATTGTCCTTATAGTCAAGTGTCAGGAATATAGGAAGAAAACAGTTTTTTAATCAGGGCATTCCTGGATGAAAGGGAGGCAGGAACCATCCTTATGAATGCCATAGCACAAATATCAAAACACATTTCATAACTTCTGCGACTTCCATCAGAAGCATCTATTCTCATATCCTACACCATTTCCGGGGCGCACGGGCTTGCTGTGGTCCACAGGCACAGATATTTAAATGTTTGTAGTATGATCTCTAGATGGAAGAAGAGATTGTGTTTTACTAATCCTCAACGTGTTCATTGCCCATCTTTTTGACTTTATGTCTTATCATCTTATTACATTCAAATACTTTACAATGGATTAAGCATTTTAATTATTTATACATCCAATAAGTAAGATACTATTTATGCAAGTAGTAAGTAAGTAAGATACTATTTATGCAAGTAGTAAGATACTATTTATGCAATATTTTTGATTTTCACTTTTGGGAATTTAGAAATTGAGAATTATATGCAATAATCTAAAGATTCATAAACATATAACCAAAAGTAGCTGATTTCACAATTGTTGCTATTTTTGTGTGTGTAAATCAGTAGGTATTAAATTTAAATCAATATTTAATTCCAAAAACACCTACCAAATGAAGCAAGTATTTCATGTTTTTTAAAGATTGTTTCAAAAATATTGAGTGAAATAAAATAAGATTTACACTTGGTATTACTATGAAATAAATGCACTCTATATTCCCCAATATTATATGGAATTTTTGATTCAATATTTAATAATGCTATAATAATCAATATTTCATATTCTCAAACTGCTTACTTAAATACTGTTAAATGTTCTCAAATAATTGAATAAACAAAATTTTTATCCTGATACTAATTTCTATTAGGGAGACTGCATCCTCTGTTTATAACCAAAAAAGAAAATACAATTATAAATTTGAATAAGATATGTGAGCTAACTTATATTTACAATCCTCCAATATGACATTATTTAGGAATACCTCAATAAGGAAAATATAAACTTGACATCAGTTATATTTAGCTGTGTCTGTCTTGTCCCAGTATAAAATGTAAAAAAAAAAAAAAAATGATGTGCTTCACAAAAGAAAACATTAATAATAATTTCTGTGGAAAACAATAAAACTGATATCCCTTGATGGCATATATAAGCTATGATTCAATTGTGAGGCACAAGATATTGATTAGAACTTATTCTAATCATATGTATATACATATCCTGGGCTTCTTTGATCAAATTACAATTCCTCAGGAAATATGAAGATCACTGGCAATCTAGAAAATCAAGTTAACTCAATATCAGTTTGAGAATTCTATACTCTGACAACAGGTAATTTCATACTAAGAGTAAAATTACAACTTGAAAAGCATCCTGAATTTCTGGATCTGCTTTTGAAAATTGAAAGATATTTTCTTGTAAATTCGGAGCGTTCTCAGTATCCTGACATGTGATCATACCAACCTGTCACCTATTGGCAAGAAAATCTAAGAAATTTATATTTTAAATGTATTTAATTCTACTGCTTCTTGTCCTCAAACTAAAATATGTTGTCTTCTTCCCCAAATAATACACAGATAAAGAATGAAAGCATATTAATTCCTCAAATGATATATTTCTAAATATTACAATAAGAATTAAATTATAATTAAAACATGGCATCAAGTTAAAAAAAAAAAGTCTAGTGTATAATAGGTGAGGATTAGGTTTGAATTAAACAATTTCTGATTTCAATGAAAACAGTCGAAGCTATAAGATGAAATTGTTACAATTAAATTAAACATGTTACAAAAATGAAATGAATCACATATGCAATAAACTCTCAAGGACTTGGGGCTACAGCATATTAAATAACAGCATACAGTTCTTCAAAAGCATTTACTTTATTAACATACATCAGGGATCCAAGATGTGAATTCATCCCCACATGAAAAAGTGCATGGTCTGGAAACAAAGGAAAAAGGTAATATGAGAACCAGCCTTTTCAGACCAGAGGGAGGCCAGAAGTTTGCAATTGAACAAGCTCATCAAACCACATGTAATATTAGCAGTCAAACACTAACTTCAAAGTATGCTCATTTACTTTAAAAAATAATCTGTGAAATTAAAGGAGGTTTCATTTAAACCATTATAAAATTATGATTGGTTTTGACTGGATTTCCTAATATATAAAATCCCCAGAGAAATGAAAGGAACATAAAATTCTCATAAAGTATTTTCAGTATCATGAACATACATCACAAGCCTCTCAGCATTAAGCTTTAATGTATTTTTATTTAAATGTAATTTATTAATTCCAAAGGACTAAGGAAACTTTGATTTGCTTTTTTAGTCATAAAACAAACAAGACAAACTAATTAGCAATGCAAATAATGAGTTTCCTAATAAGGCACACCACCTGTGAGTAAATGAAAAAAAGCTAAATTAGTATAGTACTATACATATTCGTTTCCAAAGCTGAGAATTTGTACGCTAGTATTTAGGTTTGGAATCTGAGCTGCCATCCTCCTTACTGAAATTTAAGTCAAAGTGAGAATGCTTTGATCAAATGTGAAGCCCATGTTTCATTAATATTTTATTTTGGATCTTGTTATTAGATGTCACATATTATGCTAAGATTTACCTGTAATTATTTATGAATAATTACATTTCATTTCTTTTCTTAATTTTATTATATTTACCATTATATAGAATAAACGATTTTGATATAATTTACTTTCTTGTACTGTAGTTTACAACTTTTGTATCTTAATGTATGCTAACTTGAAAAATATCACAAAAAGTCAGTTAATTTGATAATAGGTTTGTCAGTGATATGGCAAGAATTGGAAATAACTGAGTATTTCCCAACTTGTTTTAATTTTCCATCATAGACCACAAAATCAGAATCTTGAAAAAAATATATTTGTAGATATAGACACTAAAAATAAATCAGCAACAATGTGCTGCACTTACTAAAGAGTAATAGGAGTATTTATCAATAATGATAGAGTGCATCTTTGATCTCCTAGCAAGGTTCTGTTCTAACCACTGCAAATAAATGTATTCAATGCACTAGAAACTGTATGAAATGAACTTGAACACTTCACAAATATAAAACAGGCAAAAGAAACTCAGAAAATCTACTCTGAGCTAGAAAATGATACGAGATGATATTTTAAAGATAGCCTGGTTCCAGGGGCTTGGATATTCATCTCTCCGCAACAAACATCCAAAAGTGGGGCAGTGACATAAAAATTGGAACAATGACTGACTCATCACTGGCTTTGATATGTGTGTGATCCTGTATCAGTACAAACTCTCTCACCACCAGCATGAAGTCTGTTTAAATTACTCACTTCTTATGAGGCAGTAATTCACTCAGTGGCATTTATTACTAGTAAATGACTTTTGAAAACCATAGAAATATAGAGGTTAGTTATAATAGAAAATTATAAATGTTTTAAAGTTTCATTTGCTAGAGGAATGACATATCTACTTTAGGAATGATTAGGTACTCATAATAAATGTAAAGACTCTGACAACATAGCAGTTTGCTAACAACAAAAAAAAAAAGTAAAATGTAGGAATCACAATTCCTTGTACATGAAATTGATATTTTAACTACATAAAATTGATAGCTATGGAAAAATGCATTCCAGAATCATCTCAGACCACTGATTGTTTAGGGTAGTGTAGATAAAATGACTTGTATCTGTCCATGATACTTTCTCTTAGATGCAATTGTACTCTCTTATGGTTGGAAGCCCTAGTTTCTAGGAGACTATTTGGCGGTACTTCCCCCCACACACACTTCTTGACCTTTCATTTCTCTGCTAGAAATAGATTCCAAACTGTTTGAAAACGGACATATAGGCTCATAGCAGAACTATTTGTGGCAATAAAACATTGGCAGCAAAACTCAGTGTCCAAAATATGGATGAATTCCAGACATCAATGTGATAGAAACATTCTGACAATTACATAAATTAGAATAGGTTTTAATAACACAGACCCTAGTGATAAATACTGTGATTAGTTTAACAAAGATTTTTTTTTTGTGATTCAAACTTAAAGGATATTTATTTTTTAAGATCTTCTCCATTTGTCAATTTCTCAACAATCTACTTATATTTTTTATACTTTTTAAATATATTTTTATACTTGTATTTTTTTTCACATATACTAAAGATCAGATACATTATCTGTGTCTAAAGAGTCATTTTCTTAGTTTCCTACAGCCATTATAATCTAAAAGATCATATATAGTTAAGTCCATTTTTTTTGCATGAGATCGACCTATTCTCATTTAAATATATTTAAATTCCATTGAGGAAAAGAGGAACACAACTATTCAGTAGTAAGACTTATGTTTCCTAATTTCTTTAAACCATTCACCTACTTCTGCTCTACTAAAAAAAAAAAAAAAAAAAAAAAAGTAGTAGTAACACTTGCGAGTATTGGGTGGCTCCCAAACAGAAAGTTGACATATTTGTTTTCCAAAAGCCCACTATTAGCTTTGCACATGTACCATGTAGAATGAGTGCAAAGAAAGCATTTTCATCTTGAGTACTTTCAATTGTTTTTTCAAGTAGTATGTTCCATGACTATTTAATAAAATATTCTTTGAAAATTAGGACCTACTAAATTATAGTGTGTCAAATTTTCAACTCAGAAAATCGGTACTGATAATTCTATATAAATAAACATTCTCTCCCTCCCTCTCTCTCTCTCTAAATATATAAATATATATGTGTGTGTGTGTGTAGTGAATTCACAGTAGAATCAATTGGATTAGGAATGCCTTACCAATCTCTAGCAATATAATAAAAATTTGCCAAATGTAAACTCATTTTCAAAGGTCACTGTTAATTGTATTTTTTATGTTATCGTTTCACCACAATATTTTGTATGAGCACTATTAATAAGGCAACATCTAAGAATGTCTTTTATGTTAGTCAAGATAAATCACATTTATACTACAATGTTTATAGAATCTCCAAGTGACTGGGAACTTTTGCTGTTCAAGGGCCATTTCTATAAATAGCATTATGAAGCGTTATTACTTTAGCACATGATGAGCACTGTAGCATAGTTTGCAGGGAAGCCGTCCTTGAAATTCAATGCATTTTAAGAAGGTTAATTAAGGTCAAGCTTATAATGGAATGGATTGGATTCCAGAACCAAATTAAAGTAACTTTATATCACACTCTGAAGTGGTTCCCTACTATTGCATATAATATTTAGCAAGGAAAAAATGGAATGGGCATGTAACTTGTGACATGTCCAGGAAGGAAGGTCAATGTACAGGTATAGAGAGACAGGTGTACTTTTAACCCAGTGACTAACTGAAAATTCTTCAGGTCATATAGAATTCCTTGGGCTGCACACCAAGTAAAACAAATTGGGTCACTTTAAGCAACAAAACATGATTGTCTCATTTTATAGTTCTGGAGAAAACTGGAGTCAAGACTTTGGCAGGGTTATGATCTCTCAAAAACCAATCAGGGAGACCTTCATTCCAGGCTGTGGCTATCAACCCTTGGAATTGTTTGACATGTTACTATATAGCCACACCTGCCTTTGTGGTCATACGGTGTGCTCTGTGAGTTTGTATGTGTTTATGACATCATACACATTCATCTTCATGTGCAGAAATATAACCTATTAAATTAGGGACACATCCTAGTATGGCGTGAGCACAGTTTGAACTATAATGATATTTAAAAGACCCTCTTTCCGAATACCATATTCTGATGCATTTGATGTTGGAACACCAACTTCTCTTCCTTTGAGGAGTTCACAAGTCAAACCAATGCACTCATAATAAGTACAAACTTCTTCAAAAGGAAATAGTGAGCTCACTGGATGACAGTGAATAGTAAACTCTTTAGACAGAATGTCTACAACTCACTACAGGGAGTAAAGGCACAAGAGGCTGTTCTGTCATGGTAAGTAATGAACTGTGCTGCATCAATAAATAAAAACATTTCTGAAAACTCATTGTCACCCATTAGGCTAAAGATGCTTCTTTTGTAAAGGGAGATAGTGATATTATCCCTACTGGAAAATGAATTTAAATATATGATTTTTCAGCAGAATCATTTACTTCAGAAGAAATAACATATTTCAGTTGAAATACTTCAATATAAACACAGAAAACTATTACACTAATGTAGGTTCAACTAAGGAGGAATTTTATCTGTGAGGAACATTCTTCATGCTTTCTGTGTTGCTCTTCCCAAATCTTGAATGAATCTAATTTCAAGAATGAGACAGTGTAGCTATATAAGAAATAATTTGGCATGGTCACTCAGTAGATTTCTGTTTTCTTGCAACTTTACCACATCCTCTCTTTACCAGCTTCCACATCCCTTATTACTTTGGCATCTCAAAAGACTTGTATGCAACTATACTACCCAAAAAACAATGCTGTCAGCCTTTTGCATTGTTGGCTGTTTTTATGTCACACCAGGTCTCCCAGGTCAGCTTGTACATAGTGATGGCATCATTCCCCACACTCGCAGCCTTTCCTTTGTGGGTTCCATGCCTGCATGTCTGTGTATAGCTACAGTTATTTTGATGAGAGGCATATTGAGCATATATACATATAACTCCTAATGCTTGCGTAGTGTTTTCTCTCAGGACAATTTATACAAATATGTGACTATTATACATTTTATGACAGGTATTATAATTTATATGTATATATATTAAATTTTATAAATGCATGTCATCAGTAACTTCCTTTAAAATTAATATCAATAACTTTTGTTATTCACTGTTTTGTAGACATGTACACAGGGAACATTATTATAACTGTGGTTAGAGGACTTTGTGTTTTAGATAATGATTGTGATGGTGGTGATAGCAGGTAGCACCAGCAGAACCATGAATTTTTTTCAAGCTCCTTATTTACTTTAACTATAAGAAAAACAGTAGAGAGAAAAAATCAAACATACTGTGTTTACCTCTGAAATTCTGTATCAAGATATTTGGCAATGTTCCCTTAAGCAGAGTTTTAGATTATTTCTACATGGTACAAAGTATTTATTTAGGATGCAGTAACTCATAATACATCTTATTTTCAAATCTTCTCATAGTTACTATATGCATATAACATCAAAATCATTGCTGGTTTTATTTTTTAAACATTGTGTACAAAAATACAGCACTGGTATTTTTAGAAAAAAATGTACATATGTATATTTATATATACACACATATGTGTGTATTTTTTGTATAAACCAGGTTTAATTTTATTTATGCTCACTTTATGAAATAATAAATTCTCGTCAGCATAATATAATATGTGAGATTATATTCCATGTCAGACTTTGATTGTATCATAGAATGACTTAAATTCTTGGTAGTTCCATAACTGAGGAAAAATTATTACTACATTTGATTCTGCAACACTGAAATGCAAAACATCAATGATATTAATGATCTCAAAAACATTTCAATTTCTGTAAATATTGTCTGAAAAATTCAGCAAATTTGTTGCATACCATCCATAAATGATATAGTTCTATATTTTAATCAAGTAATATTGACCATAGCGAATGACAATATCTATTGAAGGCATATTATTTTTAAGCCATTGTATTAACATATTTTTACAAAAAGTCACCAGGAAAAATTAAATTGATATGTAACTATAGTCTTATTAACATGACCTGAGTGTGTTTTTTGTTTTTATTATTTTATCTCACCAAATGCTGATTTTAAAAGACATTAAAATTCCTCTTTTTCAAAGAAAGTAATCTGAGTGTTTAGCATCAGATAGACAGTAGCAATATCAGAAAAAAATACCACATATTTCAGTTTTGTGTAAAGTGTTCTATAATCGTGTCATAGACATAAATATGATTGCTTATTAACTGATGCTAAATACATCCATGAACTCTATATAATTAAATTGCTTATTTACAAAATTGTCAACATACTTTTAGTAGTAGGAAAAAATTCTTACAAACTTAAGATTGTAATATGTAATTATCAAAATTCCAAGGTCTTATGTTAATCAGTCTGCATTTAGTTTAGAAATTATAGTACTAACAGTGATTGGATAACTAATGTAATTGCCTCATAATTTCATTTGCCTTGTCAATTTAATTAAATAGACTGTCTTCCAGACTACATTTGAAATTACTCCCATAGTATATTTTGTCTTCACAGTATAGAACATTGGCAGATATCCCCACATTTAGTAAGAGAAGGGATGTGATGACTCTTTAATGGTGAATGAGTGAGCAGTCTGCGTGTGTGCATGTGTCTCTGCAGACTTGTGTCAGGTAGGTGTTCGAAGGAGCCGATATGGCACCAAGTTGTGTGAGTGAAGACATGAGGGATGGCAGCGTTGTCTCTGGAAGCCTTTGAGGAGTCCCGATTCTCTCAGGCAAGAAAGGAGAGAGAAGAGGCCATCAGGACTCGATCCCCTGATAGAGCTGATTCTGGGACTGCTGGACTGAAGTCAGCTGTGTCTTTGTCGGTGGCATGGAATCCAACATGATGGCGGCGTTCGCACACTGGAAATCTGCAGACGCTTCAATGAGAACGTTCAGCCTTTCCCAGCACAGGCGTCCAGGACAGGGGATGAGGATCGCAGGCCTCACGCCTTGTTTGGAAGTGCTTGAAAGATTGAAATAACTACCCAAATTGGTGTTTCCAAAGAGAAGATGATTCAGAAGGGTGGCCGTCTCTGCCGCTGGAGGATTCGTAATCACAAATCTGTTTTCTATGGCGTGGAGTGTGGTATATGAGTGAGCTGCTTCGTTTGTTTCCACCATCAGCTTCAATGGCCAGCACCTGTGTGTCCTGCCCAACCCAGGATTGACGTGCTTGACCAAGGGGTATGCACAGGCTCCTCCTGGGCCGGGGAGGCAAGGATGAAAGGGTGGTGTCACTCCAAAGTGAGAGCATGCAGAAAGCATGAGATAACACAGGGAGGGAGAGAGCCCAGAGAGAGAGAGAGAGAGAGCCCAGAGAGAGAGCCCAGAGAGAGAGAGAGCCCAGAGAGAGAGAGAGAGAGAGAGAAAGAGAGAGAGAGAGAGCATGAAGATCCCCAGGAGGTAGGGGGGCTCACCCGCTTCCACCCCCAGCCCTGTCCCTGCCCTGCCTGCTGTGCCTGTGTAAGCACTGGACCCAATAAAGAGTCCACGGAGAGCGACTCTGCTCCGACAATAGGAAACCAGAGGGGGTGGTTGGATTTTTACAGAGAAGACATGAGGAACGGTGTGGGTGCAGGATGCATTCACATAGATATGTGTTTGGTGGCGCATCTGGCAGGAGAGTTGCTCCAGATCAGGGGTTGACTATTCCTTGCAAGTACACCTGGGGCAGTGGTCGCCTGTCGGCTCCTGCCTTCTCGCTGAAGTTTAACCTCTTAATAAATAAATGAATAAACAAACAAATACCTTCAAATTATCTCAAGGGAGTTTATGATATATGCAGCAATCTTTGACCCTGACAAGACAACGGTATAGTTCATTTATGTTTAAATTAGATGTTTTCATTTTAAAACTGAAGCCAGGCAAGGTGGAATGAACAGTTCCACATGCTCATGGTTGCTGTGGAAGAAATCAGGGACCTTTGGGAGTCTAGAGCCATAACCATGGGGAGTTTGCTGAACTTTTCCTGTTGTTTGAAGGCATCTATTGCATGGGCATGGGAAGGACATACTCCCAAATCATGCCTATGGACATTTGTACTTGAGCACCTTGTCTATAAGAAGGTCTTATTTCAAACTCTTACTAAATAACGTGTTCTATTAATTGCCCTATAAATAAATCATGTAATATGATTTATTTGCTTCTGAGTTGTTGCTGGGCCTGATTTACTTTTGGATTATTTATTATTTATTTTAAAATGGTTAAAATATGTAAAACAGCCCAGTATCCAGAGCATAGTTAGATCACATGACTAACTCTACATTTGTTTCATATCTATCGTATTTCCATTTTTCTCCTATAAAATAGTTGGTATTGATTCTATTGGATGTATTCACAGATCTAGATCTTTATTTGCATAATATCATTGAAAACTTTGACACATATAATCACGTTGTTATGACTAGAAATACTAAGTTATGTAATCAAGTGATTTTTACATCTCTCAACTAGGTTTAAGAAAAAAGAAAATTCATTTTGCATGAAAAATGAAAGGGAGAGTGTCTTTGAGGATATGTATAGTTTATTCACCTTTATTGTTGTCTTGTCCCTGTTATTAATCTTGTAAATGTAAAGGAATATAATGCCACTAAATAGTCAAAAATTTAAAATTATATTATTTTTTCTCATTGTTTGTTATGTACTAATAGCATATAGTTGAACATATCACTTTCTTCTCTACCCTTTCACTCTTTTCAGTGGCCATATTATTTTAGTTTTAAACATACCATGTGTGTGTGTGTATGTGTGTGTGTGTTTATAGTGATGTCTTCAAGGTTGTCTTATTTTACTTATAAATTAGTATCACTCCATGCTGCTGTAGATGGCTGTTTTTTAAATAAAAATGTTTTAATTTGCAACTTCTCCCATAAAATGCAATCATCACTGTGCATTTAAAATAAATTTTACTTTGGTGAAAGTTTGATGTTTAATCATACCTTAAATGCCTTTGTTGCATATATGTTGTAGTTATTTAACTTAGGGCCAATATATCACTGATAAATACCTTTATATATGTGGGATAATGCTCATTTGATCATACTGTTATTTTTTTGATAAACAGAATAGAATGATTTATGTTATTATTTTTATGACATACATTTCCTTGGTTTTCCTAAATAATTCTAAGACATTGAAATGTAGTCTTTTAAGCTGAGTTATAGGCAGCCCCAGGAAAAGTAAAATGCATCACAAGGATGAATCAAATCCTGTGGCCCTGGTCACTGATTCAGCTAAGCTATGTACCTCATTTTAAGCATCAACAGTGCACACACATTTTAGGGCTGTTATGATAACACTTAATATAATATGTTGTGCCTGTAATTTTAGATATAAATGTAAGTTTTGTTTTACTTTTTTGTCTGTTAAAAGACTAACAAAGTTAAGATTTATTTTTATGTTTAAACATAAATTTGCTAAGATTTATGTTTACATTTTAAAATAAGTCAATGGCTTTGCATAATTTCTGAGGAACAAGTCAATTATTGTCTATTAGTTGTTTTAAGAACTATGCAATTACTCTATATTTTGTAGGAAGTCAGTGAAGTATTTGGAGGCAGAGAAGGCACATAATCACTGTGGCTGTAGTTTACAAAGACAATATAGAGAAACTGTAGATTCAAGGTGACAAGTTAAAATGCTAATGCGGTTATTTGGGGGCAATCATTAGCATCGTGGAGTTGGTTGAAGTGAGCAGATTGAGTTAGAAAAAAAGAAAAATAATTAGTTTCTGCTGCATGTGTGTTGAAGGCAGATTTGGTAGCGCTCCTGAGAGATGGTGACAGCCTGGCGAGAAGGCAAGGACTGAGGGGCTTTGGGACTGAGGGCCTGAGGGGCTGAGGGACAGGGTCCAGAATACCAGGAGAACCTGGCTTCCAGCAACGAAGCATGCGCTGATGTGTGAGTTCATGGCAGGTTTACATTCAAGATTCCGCATAGCAGAAATATCGTATATTGAATATATATATAGCTTTTGTTAGGAAAAAAAAAGTCTTTGCCAAATGAGGACATAGTTGACTTATCTTTTCTTTAATCATAGATCAGTGATCTAGAATTTTATAACTGATAATATGGGGGAAATAGGCTTTTTTGTTCACATTCAGTGGTAAGTTTTACAGCTTTATATTTAAATAAAACTGAGTGAAAGAAATCATATTGGCCTATGGAAAAATATATTGCCATTCACATTCTTGATTTTGAAATGATAGTTTAAAAAATAACCAGAGATGACTTGGGGATGGCTTGTCATTTATTTCCATAATTATCATCCAGGGTTAGAGGAGTGACTGAGATTGTCTTTCTTTGAAAGAGATGATTGGATTTTGTAAAATCGCATCCAAGTAAAAGACACAGTGGGTATTCTTAAGATATATAGCTACTATTATTCAGATACAATATTTTCATGTATGCAAAGTTGAGTGTCATTTTTTAAATGACTAATTCAGAGAAATACTATATTAGAGGATAACAAAAACTATAACATTTTTAATTTTAAGATTCAGATGTTTAATTTAATTTAGATTCTCAAATTTAATTTTAAATGAATTCATTTTTAAATCATGTTTTTGCTTTGGAAGGTAATTATATATAAATCTATTTAATATAGATTTATGGAATAGTCTATATTTGCTATCCAAAATTAGATGCCAAAATTTGTTCTTTTCTCCAAAAGTAAAAGTTACTGAAGAGAAAACAAAGGGAGTTAATTGCACTAAACATATCAAATCATTTTTCCCCAAAATGATACTAAATAAAACTTTTAGAGAAAGCAATTTAACATCATCAAAATATATATTCCCACTTCTTCCATTTTTTTATATTTTATCCAGGAATATCTGTTTCTCATCTTTCTTTCCCATGTTCGGGAGATACATGTCTGGATGAATTTGAAAGGCTTCTTGCAAAATGGATAGTTGATCCAATAATTCTGAATTTAACCTTTTATTTTCACACAAAGACATGAAACTTAGTCCTTTTACTTCTGAAATATATTCCTAAAAATGGTTTTATTCTATTATCATAGTATTGATTGATTATATTTTAAGTTTGTTAATGTTCTTTATTAGGCAAAATATAGAATATTGTGTTTATGTGTATGTGTGTGCATGCATGGATTTTAGGGAATGAGATGCACTTTTAGTCAAATTGTATAATTTAAATATATTTTTTCTTGCCTATGGTTGATATACTAACTAATCAGTCATAATTCTCTTTCACAAGTTTCCTAATAAACCTTGTCTGTGAATATTAGACTTTCATGTTTTCTAATTTAAGGGGAAAATGTATTTTTATATTTTGCTATAAAAATAGCATCAGCAGTGTCTTGAAGTTGATTTTCCAGATCATAGTTAATATTTTCATCATGTTTCCTATTCCTAGCAAGCCACATTGACTTTTTATTGTGAAGGTCACTCTTGTGTCATTAAATAAGTGAATACATATTTAGAAATTATTTCTAAGTGTCTATCATCAGTATTTAAAAGTATTATTTACAGTAATTGTTCACTGGGTATTCAGGCATGACAGAAAGTATCATTGAAGCATGACAAGCTAAATTATTGAGGAAAAAAAAAAGTATACCAGAAAGAAAACTGTTATGGATATTTACTAATTCTGGGGCTAATTTCATAATAAATTGGAAATACAAAGAATATCTGTTACACATATGCTAAACTGTAATTGTTTTGCTTATAGTGCTGAGCTACTTTCAACACAGAAAATTCAAGCTTTATCAATAGTCTATTGTGAATCTTAGTGAGCATTTAATTTCAAGTTTTCTGTGTCAGAAAGGTGAGTGGTTTGATAGATACTTTCTAGTAAAAAGGTCATGTCAGACAAAATCTCACTGCATAAACATTTGCATGACTTTTAAGTACAATAAATTTCATGGGATTTGCATAAGGGAGGTATGTTAGCAATAGGAGCAATCATTTGAACAGCTTTTCATTATTTAGCGAGATTAAGCACATAGGAACTGCACAGGGTTAGAAATATAGAGGTTCACACTGTGGTCAAATAATTACTTGATCATGGCTACCCTAACTCAAGCTCTACTTTTCTCACCTAAATATGTGAATTTTGGAGGAATGTAAATTATTAATATATGGTACAGTTTTTGTTAATTATATCTAGACTACCCAAGGAAAACATACTCTTCAGACTGTTTAATCAATTTTAAATTGAAGAACGTTAGCTTCATAATCATTAGCTATGGAAAGCATATGACTTTCTATGCTTCAAAGATTTTAAATCCCAATTTAAATTTTACTGATATAGAGAAAACTTGATCAATTCAATTTAGAACTATGTCATGCATTTCTAAGAAAAAAAAAAGAAAATGAGTGTTTTTTCTTAAAATAACACCTGTGCCAATAATTAGATTTACACATTATAAAACTAAAGGCTGATGGGAAGTCAAAAGAAACAATAAGAATACACTGAAAGAGAAAAAATATTTTTTAAATAATTATGGAAGATTATGATTAAACAATATTTAAGTGGTAGATTTGAAGGAAAGATTATTAATCATTGAAAGTAAAATAATTTTCAAGATTTTGATAGTAGATGGCAACTGCTAGTGAGGAGGAGGTCAGACAGACGAGGAGCAGGGTCCTACCAACCAGAGGCACAAGGGAATTGAATGAACAATGGTGTTGCTCTTCGCATGACTGAGGTGCCTGGAAGTTGCTGATGCTGTCATTAAAAGTAGAAATACATGTGTAATCTATCCCTCCCCACTCCTGAGGCTGGCCAACTCAGTTTGTCTTCCTGTTCTGTCTTTTTTAAATTTTTATTTATTTATTTATTCATTTATTTATTTATTTGTCTGTTTGTTTGTTTATTTGTTTGTTTGCTTATCTGTCTGTTTGTTTGTTTATTTGAGACTAGGTCTCACTATTTTTGCCCGTGGAACTGCAGGCTCTCGTTGCCCGGAGTACCACAGATTCAAGCAATCCCCAGCCTCAGCTTCCCAGGTAGCTGGGATTACAGGCATGCGCCACCACGCCCAGCTATTTTTTTGGAACTAGGTCTCACTACGGGCCCCAGGAGGGACTAGACCCGCGATCCCTAGGCCCAGGCGTTTCATAGGCCTGTTCTGTCTTTTTATTTCTGAGCTTTCATTTCCCTTTTTTAATATAAATTTGCCTCTGTCATCATGTCCCTCCCCCCCAAAAAAGGAAAGAAACATACACTGAAAGAAATGGATTTCATTGCATGTGGATCACATCTCAAAAAGCATGAGTTCAACACAAGGGACTACTTTGGGTAGAAACTTGAATGTATAATTGTATATGAATACCTATGTCAATGGAGTCCATTCTTGGAATGGTAGTCCCTAAACAAATGGAATATCTTAGTTTCAGAATATGATTGTGTAAACCATACACATCTAATTTCTAAAGTACTCAACTGATTCATAAAATAACAAAATGGAGGAATTTAGTAATTTATTTTTGAATTGTTTATCTTTATTGAACTCAGTTGCAAAAATACTTTAACTGCCTTTCTTTTCTCCCATCCTACGCACTCACTCTAGAATCACTATAATTTTCCTTCTCTCTCCCTTTTTAAGAAATGACTGACACACTTAAATCCTGCATTCTAATGTGTATGTTCTTTTCTCATTTGTTAAGTTTTGATTTTTGTTTTGCCTCTATCATGCTTAATGCTTGCAACCTTCACTTGTAAAAACAAATGTTCTGCCTTCTATTAAAATCATCTTCCTTTCCTGGGTTAATTATAACATATCTTTAGATTTAACCTGATTTCTATGCAGTAGATATTATATTTCATACCTTAGGAGAGAGTGATTTGGCAAGTAGTTTAAGTCTATAAACCAGATGATATGCACATTATTCCTTTACTGATTCTAGTATATGGCAAACCCTACCTAAAAATTTTGTGGTGGAGCAAAGACTAACAGAGATTCTGTAAGGCTTAAGAGTAGAACACACTTCTGATGGAAGGAATTACAAAAATCCAAATGTAAATAATTTTCAATAAGAGATTGACATTAAATTTTGAACAAATGATAATCGAATAAAACGTAATTTGCAAAATTTCAGTAGGAGAGATAATGTGGCAATTTTCTGGTTAGTTTGTTATAAAAAATGTATTTCAAATCTGTGATAACGATAAGAGTTGGATTAAAAAGAAGATACGCTGTTATTTTTGTCTGTAAGGAATGAATACATGGTATTTTAAAATATTAAGAACAAACAGCCAGTAATTATTATGTTGATAATAACTTACCCTGATTTTGTCCCCAGTTCCGTCAAATTGTAAGTTTGTCCCATTATTATTGTTATTTTATTAGTTTATAATAGAAAAAAGCAGGCAACATTGAAGGGAACTTGAACATTAAGAGACAATGAATTAAATAATGTGTTCCCACACCTAAAATGCATGTTAATAACACCAATTTGTTACTTCAATTAGAGACTGAAGTGAGTGCTAAAAATGCACAGAAAATTGTTGGTATACAGAATTTATTCTAACTCTAAACAGTCCTGTGGTTGACAGGATTTCCTGGTATTTATTCATCATCATCTCTCTTATAAAGCACTTATCTGAGATATATTTAGCATTGTAGATGCTCTTAAAAATACATCTAGTTATATGTATGTATAATGTAAGTAAGCATGACTGTTTACTAAGAATCTTACATCCAGATTCTGAAATGATATATTGAGTTCATCAGAATAAAGAAATATTTTACTAGAAATATTACTAAACTCAGTGAAATTGGATTGAAATATTTCACTGTACTTTTTTACAATTGTGCTTATTTTTTGTGTATTCATTTTTATCACTGAAGATGAGAATGCTAGAGTGAAAAGTGTTCATGTGTGTGTGTATGTGTGTGTGTGCTCTCGCTTCAAACTAGGTATTTACTAACTTTTGAATATAGAAATATATATGGTTTTAAGACCTGGCAAAGATTAATTTTTACTTTGATGGAGAAAAATATTGCATGTCTCTCATTGTTGGCAACTGGTAGAGTTTTTGGTTCTTTATGGCTTAATAAAATGTTGTTGATTGATAATTAGCTTAAAGGAAAAAAAAGGAAACAGGGAAAATGTTTAATCAATTGCAGTGAATAATTATGTTGATTTTTCTGATGGAACAAATTTCTTGGAACTAGAAAAAATGGTATATTTGTTGTTTAGTCAGTAGCACCTAGCCTGGAACTTAAAGTAAAATGAATGGGAAAAAATAGATTTTTGAAAATTTTGGGTCGATTAATAATTTTGGAAAAAACTTTAATACAGGATATAACTGAAACCATAAATGATCATGAGAGACGAATGTCCTCTCCTGTGAACTCTAAACATCTCCTTAGTAACAGGTTGGGTCAGAGAAATCAAATCAATTGTATGGTTAAAATGCATATTTCTGTAATGAATATTTATGGATAAATCTGTAGCCAACACTAATGATCCCATCAATAGCAATGATTTTACTTCGCATAATATACAGACAAATAATTGCTCTTTTGAAGAAAAAGTATGCTTAGGTGGAAGGCAGTTCTGAGAAAGCAAACTATTATTTTCTTGTATAATTGTGCTACATTCCAACAACTTTCAAGAGTAAGAACAGAACACACATTGGCCAATCTTAGAAATGTAGCAGTGCATTAATCCAAAGGAAGATTAGTTTGTCCGCACAGATGGGTACAGTTATTTAAGACAGAGTTGCACAGAGCAACAGAGCCAGTAAAAAACAAAATCTCCATTTTGCGACTAAGTTGGCAGAGGATTTGGGTAATTATCCACTGACTGTGAAGTCACAGTGGAAATGGACTGTTTTCTTCCTTCATTTTGTTAGGCCCTTTATCAAGATATAATTAAAAATGGATTTCACAAATAAGTGAATAAATACAGTGACAACTCAAGTATACAGTTTTAAGATGGGATATGAATGTCAACATATTTTATCAATGATCTTCCTTTTATTCTTGTTCTTTTAGGTCTTATTGTATTCTTAGGCAATTTTGTAGTTTATCAGAAGCTATGGTAGCTGATTTAATTTCATCTGAAAATAAAAACTCAGTGCATATTTTCCAATAGATTTAAAAATTCTTTATTTTTAACAAATAGAAAAAAAAACTGAATAGTAATAAGAAAAATGGAAAAAAGGAATATAGTAAACTTATTCATTTGAATTTGTTTTAATCATTTGAAATAATCTGAGTACCTGAACTGTATATGGAGAAAATATTGAGAAAATATTGAGAGAAATTGAGAAAATATAGAGAGAAAATATTGAGGAAAAAAATTGTCAAAACTTACGAAGTCCAATACAGCAACTCACACCCATTTGCTATAAAGTCTTAAAGTATACTAAATTTATTCCCATTTTATTACAATTTTTATAATATTGCTTTATTTTTTCTTTTTTCTGACAAAACTTTACAAAATTGTGTAATTGTGTCTGTGTCTTGCAATCATATGTAAACACTTAGACAATGTAACCAGCATTGTCACCCACAATTGTTATGATAATATGAAAATATTTGCTTCATCTTCCAATAAAATATTTTATATTTACAAATATACTTATTAAAATCCCTTCTGTGAAGGAACAGATTGGATAGATGTATCATAAATTAACTGTCGGTGCTCTACAACTTTGGAGGGGAAAATTATTTGAAACCATAAAATTGTATATTAACTGATATCCCCAAACACCACAAAGGTTTGATATATTACCTCCTTCAGAAATAATCACAAGACTTTCAAGAATTGAAAAAGGTTTACAGGTCTAGGCAGCACAGAAAACTGAAACACTTAATGAATTTGGGATCTTACGGTTTTAAAGGAACAGTAACACTGAAGACTCAGACATATGGGAGTCACAGTAGCAGTGGTGCATGGTTAACTTTTTGTGAATTATATATGAGATTTCAGTGATCACCATTACTCCATGAACCCTGCGATATAGAGAGAGTTGCTCACCTCGACTGTGAAAATAAATTGACAAAAGTGCACTCCTGTCATTTGTTAGCTAAGGATGTATTCATGTTATCTCTGTTTCTTTCAGTGGCTTACTTCATTCTGGACAGACAGTGTACACAGTCACACATACACATACACACACCTGCAGAACTGGTATTGTAGTTTAATTTTTATAAATGACTCAACTGAGAGATGACAATGCTGTACCTTGAGCAATAGCAAAAATAAATAATATTAATAAAAAAAAACTGTGAAGATGTGAGAGGAAAACTGAGAAATGCTGTGTGTCTTTTCTTGGAGACACATGTTTAGTTTTGATTGCATTGCTTTATCATCTAAGAATGCCCTGTGGTCTGGGGACTCGTGAGCAGGACTGGGGGAGAAATAAACCCACAGAGATTTACAAACATCCATCTCTAAGCAGATCAAGTGTTATTTGACCTTAGCAAACACAGACATCCAAACCTCTAAGAATGAAGTGAGGTGTAAAGAAAAAAAAAAAATCTAATCCTAACGGAATTCTGTTCTCTGCAAAGAAGTCTCTCAGCAAACTAAGCTTTTAGTTTTACTTTCCTTCTCTAAAAATCTGAATTAAAAGGAAAGTTTAATTTGTTGACTTTTGTGGAGATTAATAAACACAATCATCAAAAGTAATGTGCAACCCTGCTAAAGAGGTACAGATACTCAATACCATGCCAACACTTCTAATCATTTTGACTTTTTAATGTAATTTATATTACAATGCATGCCTTTGTAAAAGATGTTGATGTAGTTGTTTTAAATGTATTCACATTTATAAATGTATGCATATGCATAAATAAAAAGTTTCAAAAGATATACAAATATACACATGGAATTTAAAATTATAAAGAGTAACAAAAGCAAATTCCTATATGTTTGATGACTTACTACATTATAGTTTATACTAGTAACATAGTCAAAACAACAGAGGATATGGAATAAAATATGACAAGAAAACAGTCATGTATATAGAAATCTTTTGTCTGAAAAAAATTGTTTTGTCGTTTTAAATTAATGAGGAAATGGGTGAGTTATTAAATTAATAATAGAGTTATTAAATTAATAACAACAAAAATCTTATTAAGCACAAGTAAAGCAGCAAAATTGGTTTCAAAAGAATTTGAGAGAAAATGGAATGTAAAGTGTCAAAATGGAAATGTTCTTTAATTTTATTGACGTCAGAAAGAACTCTGATCTCTCATAAAGCGAGTTAGAGATATGACAGCACAAATATTGTTTAATGATGACATAGAAATTCAAAGTTAAGAACAAACTAACAAAATCTTTAAAAGTAACCTATAGAAGGGTATTTTGCAATTCTGCTGTTTGCACAAATTGAGCATCTTTATAGAAAAGAAATATGCTGAAGTTAAATATCTGTCATCACATGCATAAAGTATAATCCACGCATACAACTATCGCTAACTGGTTACTTAGTGTTTTCCTCGAGTATTCCGTGGATTTGTAGAGTAATTTAACCAATATAAAGAAAAACATCTTGACGATGTATGAACCCTGCCTGTTGCATGCACACCAAGGATATTCACTTGCAGGAGCCTGGAAACCACGTGGGGCAGGGGTTCCTAGCGTGAGGACTGTTCCTTCACAATGATCGTCAAAGGAAAACACCCAGTGGACATGGAGCCAGGCATTCAGCCGCTAGAGAAACACGTTCAAAAAAACGCAAGTCTGCGAGCAAGGCGTTAATGAGAATGGTGTTTCCGTCATAGATGCTAGTCCCTGGCAAGCGGTTACTGTTTCCTTAAATGAGAAAACCAGAGCAGGAGAGAGAATCATTCAAGTATTTCCTGACTGTTACTTCTTTCATTTTGTGAGCCTATGATAATATGACTATATCTGTAAATTAGACTGGTCTGTTCCAATTTAACATACCGGGTTATTTTATTTTGATGGTGTTGAGCAATTCTTTAACTATACTTGGAACAAGCGTATTATTATATACACAGACCAAGAGCTGCCTTGATTATATGAATATTTTTACAAGTAAAATCACACATGAACTTATCAAACTGTGATGTTTATATAGAGTGATATTTTGATTAGAACTTTCAGTTATTATATTTTAATCTACGTTCAGTTATAGATTTTCCACATAGAGCTAGGAACATCTAATCTTATTGAAATGAAATGGTGTTTTTGTCCCGTTTTGGGTGAAATCATGTCTGTAAATTTCTACTGTAATTGTCAAACTATTTTATTGTAATTGGGCATATTTAACTCTTGACATATTTAATTATTTTATCACTTTAATTAGCAAGCACATATGAAAAGGAATGTATATATCATAATATTGTTTTATCCATCATGCTCCTCTCATTTCCACAGAAATTAAAATTAACGGAATTCTTCTGATCACTTTTCAAAAACTCGATGCGTTCATCATGAAGGCAGAATTCCAGCAGTTGTTTAAAATGAAAACTTGCTGACATTTAAGAAATTTCAGAGAGGTGTAAATTAGCTTTGCTTTTCACTAGACAACTGGCAGATGACAGTATTTTGGAGATGAGAGATTAGCAAAGGGGTTAACTGTTTGACTGTACTTCAGGCTCTTCTCCACACTGTATTTCCAGAAGCCAATATTGATGCCCAGTAATCCTTAGAGTGCTCAGAAAGAAACTAACCTGAATAATAATTATTTCTGTGTAAATAATCAGATTTTCTCTGAACCAATGGAAAAATCAGGTCATTCTGGGCACAGACATTTTGTTTCTCATCTCTCTCTAGGTAGAGGTCAGGACAGGTTAAAGGGGAAAGATGCCCAACCTCTTTGACTCTATGGACTAAAATAAGCTGAGAACGCTGAAGTCATAGATGACTTTGTCATAGTCTTCTGTGCTTCCTATTGTTCCCTGTCTCACACTCACACACTTGAGAATGGTATCGGATGTGCGGAACTTGTATTTAGAGGAATTATTGCTACTCCTCTCCGCAGACACTTATGTTTGTGCCAATACATTTTATTCTTTCCAAAATTAAGCTCACCTAATTATGCCAGTCATTTAGTAAAGAAGGTCAGAGGTTCAGTACATATGTTTGAATGAATGAATGACACTCATGTGTTGTGCAATTAGACTGAGAAAAGTTCTAGATTTCTTGTTCACATTCTTTCTTCTGTAAACAGTCAGCACTTCTAATTTAACTAGTCTCTCCTTGTTCATCAAATTCTAATTGCAGTAACTTTCAAATGTTAATTTAACTTATTTATTCAGGTTGAGGATTAGTTTTTGCAATATTCACAGCATTATCACCCTTTCAGTAGTGTGTATGCAAAGAAATGGCATTCTCCCATAGACCTAATTTTCATCTGGGTGAACTTTAGGACATTATTTAATATCATTAAATATTTCCTCTGACATATTTCTGATTATTTTAGCTAACACATTATTGATAATCTATTAGTACTGTGTGATACAGTAGATCAAAATAAATATATTTTATATCATCATGTTTTTACTAATTTCTTCTTATGATTTTGTCTTGTTTCTGTGTTCATTAAATGGAGATTAGATTTTAAGTTATCTGTAGAAACTAATTTTTAATAGTGTTGTTTTATTATATGGGTATTGCTAACCACCAACTATATAAAATCTAATATTTGGGGTACAATATGAATACCATGTTGATGCAGGGAGATAAAATATAAATTCTTATGTTCAGTAATTCTATTTGAGTATTTTTAGATCCTTAAGTTCTCATTTCTTCTCACAACAATTTAGATAACACTGCATAGAAATAGTCATGAATGGAGGTGTCTCTGCACTATGACAATTATTGTGAAATAAATTTCTTCATATAACAAAATATTTATTTTTAAAAGCATTGAATTGGGGAGATAAAGCTATGAATGCCTTAAGAGTGAGGATACAAAAAATAAAACTTTATCTTTAAGAAAATTAAGACAATTCAATTAAAGTAAATATATTTTGAAAGAACTTAGCATCACAATCAACACAGGCACATCAAATTAATTTAAAAACAAATGGACCTAACATCATTTTAGTATTCTATGTGACATTTTGAGGTGAAAAATTCTTCTTTTACTAATTTTGGTTTAGGACTTTTTTATTCTCAAAAATTTAATTTTAATTTTAATTTAATTTAATTTAAAAATTTTTATATCATTTTCAAAAGTGATCTCTGCAATGAAAAAAAATATATATATATACACCTTGGGACAACTATGATGCATTCCTCATTCAGAGAGAGATACATTAAGAAATATTTCATTTAATTTATTATTTTAATATAGTATATTAATAGATTAATATTATCACATTAAAATTAACTAAAATAATCATTAGCTTACTATGCATTAGTTCCTGGTAGTACAGAGAAATATTGGAACATTACTGAGTTTTACTGGTCATTAGATTACTATTTCATTATATTCTACCTATTTTCCAATGATTTCAGACTTTCCTCTAACTACGAGAATAAAAAGACAACAAAGCTAATATATATATATATATATATATATATATATTTTTTTTTTAACAATGGGATTCATGTTCTGTAGTCTTGGAGGAATGGTTAAAAATTAACAGCACAAAACTTAAAATGAATTGATATGACTAAAATTTTCCTGTGGCTGGAGTTCCATCTTCAAAGTTTCATAAATTCTAAACCAACGAATGCATATTCATGATTCAGCTTGAAAATACATTATCCTCATACTGACTCAGGCTTCACAGTGCTTTAAAAGGAGTTTCCATTGGCACAATAATGGAATTAAATGTTCCGTTAGCATTTCTATAGTCTATATATGATCTCCAACAATTTTTGAACTGTCAGTAGTCACCACTGAATAGCACCTGCTACAGTCAGCCACATCACCTGCAGAATAGAATACACTCATTTTCACTACATTTTTCATATTAAAGCAGATATTTAAACAATTGTCCATTTGCTTTCTTATTAAATACAGGCAGGTGGGTGGGGCAGAGGAGGGTGCTACCAGGGTAACTGAACAGGGGTCCTGGGTTTCCGGCAAGCTTATGTGACATAAAAACTGATAGTTGGAAGGAGAATTGCTGTTTTCCTGTGGCCACTGAATCCCTGCTGGTGAAATGAGGATGAGATTCTGCAGATTAAAATGATACCAAAAATGTCTATTCTTTCTTCTCTTTTAAAATGTTTTCTTTTATTTTCATTATTCCTTTCTGAATTTTCAAATCCAACCTAACATTTTTAAGAAGCCAGCAAAGATACCCAAATACAGCTACCCTAGTGAGCCATGGAAAAGAGAGAGAATACTGTCTTTATAACATGCTTTCCTCCCTTTTACATTTCTGTGTGGAATCATTAAAATGGTTCTTGCAGGGAAGTTAGAGGATCCACTTAGTGCTATAGAAAGTTGGAGCAAAATAAGATATTCAGGATATCTGTTCATTTTAAAAAAAGATTATTTAGAATATCACTGCTATTGAGCAGGCAGGCAATAATAACTGGACTACAGTGGTGAAGGCAAGAATGAAGAATTATATATAATTCATGATCTGTAGTTGCAGAAACACTCAAAAGAGACCGTGCATGGACAGAACAACTTATTAGTTAGAGCGGGTGAGCTAACATACGGTATCCATTCTTGGCTAAAGGATGCTGATTTTGCAAAACTGGTAGAATGAGAAAATGGATATGTTCTTAAACTTGCAGGGAGGCACTGACGAGAGTGCAGGATACCATCCACCCAGCAGCTAACACTGAGGGAACACCTGAGGAGACTGGTGAACTGTGGTGGATAGAGAAGAGTCAATGTGGGGCCTGGAATTGCAAGAGTGTAGCATTTGCGACTCACCTGTCACTATGTTCCGCCCTCCATGTCTGGGCATCATGATTTCAGCCCGTCCCCTGAGTGTGCCTCTGGCTGCCATTCTAAGGACATGGCTGCAGCCCAGGGATGGTCCTCTGGCGCTCAAGGTGGGAAGACCTGTCTGTCTGTGAGGATGCACCAACCCATGGTCCTGCTCACACCCTGATGTTCCAATGTCTTAAGAAAGGCCTGTGGTTAATTTCCTAGATGACAAACCCAATACGATGGAAAGCTCCAGTTCCTCCACATCTTGAGTAAACCCCATAAACTCCATTTATATTAAGAAAAGGACTTTCTGTTATCTTTGTATTGATATGTTATTTTTTTTTGGGGGGGGGATAAATCCCTGGGATTACAATGAGATGAAATTTATTTATAAATATCTTTTTAATTTTAAAAATTAAAATTAAAAAAGTGTATTGGTATGTTTCACTATGCTTCCTGCCAACTCACAGCTCTTGCTGCTGCCAGCAGTGAGGGAAGTGCCTCAGGTCAAACCCTCTCCCTGCCTGGAGTCTTTCCACCAGGGTTGCTTTGGTGACACAGGTGCATTCCTCTGGTAACTGAATATGTTACAGGATTTAGGAAAGTGACGTGCATTTACTGGAGCTTCATATTCTTTCCTCTAACTTAGAAATTAGACTCCCCACTTTAAAGAATAATTTCACATCTTCATAATGAAGATAATGGATAAGTTCAATTTACACAGTATGCACCCTAATAAAATGTGAAAAAAAAAAACACTTTGCATGCCATAATACTGTGTCATTTATATCTAACATCAATTCTCAAGATGTGCATCTAAAATTGATATCAAATGACTTTATGACTGCAGAAACTGTCCCACCAAGTCAAAGGTTCCTAACACTGTTTATGAAACACTTTGTTCTTTCTTTCTTTTAATTTTGACTTGGTTGTTTTTATTTGGTTTTAATGATTTTTATATCAAACAGGTTAGTTTAATGCCATATAAAGAAATATCACATAATAATGAAGACATTGATACCAAAACATCTTAATGTTATAACAAGCATTTCCCTGACTACTCCATTTTTCATAGATGGGTTTTTTAAACATGATTTTATTTTACACCATTACCTACCCTGGCAGTTGCTTCTTTCTGTTCTCCATAGAAACACTCCCCCAAAGGCTCACTCCCTCCACAGTCTGGTTGCTGCCACATGAAGCTCTGACAGTTGCTCCATATCAATCTGCTTGCTCTTGAGGAGTTATAAAGTTATAGTTCCTATAATCATCACAGCAAATCTGTGAGAAATGAGACTAGATGGTGTTGTCAAGAGGCCTCATGGTTGCATGGTTGGGGTGGCAGAGAAAGAAACAGTCATTTATACTGCAAATAAGATTAACTTAAATGTCTTAATAATGAAGAACATTCAGACTGAGGCGAGCAGAGGGGGATGATTGAACTCCAAGGAGGAAAACACTGTATTTATCTGGCAAGATTTGGACACTGGGTAGGAGTAGACATGCACTATGAAAGACAGCCATTGTAAGTCAGACGTTGTCTGATAAGGTAGGACTTGTATTCACTCTTGCAGCGAGTCTGTATTGGCCAACTACGGCGGCAGGCATCCACTTAAGAACTGAGAATAAAATATAAAGAATGAAGGGTCCTTACCCAAACGACAGTCCAAAACACCAGCAGTCACTATCACCAGTTGCACTGAGTACTGTGGGAAGCGTGTTCTGGCTTGGAGGCCCCCCGTTCCCCACAGCAGAGCAGGGCTGTGCAGCAGCTGAGGAGGCTTCTGAGGAAAAGTCTCTGGAGAACTAGTCTATGAAAAGGAAAAGGTCAGGGAAGGAGCAAGTTGGAAAGGGTGACACTGTGAAGTAGATGGATGGGTTGAATGAAAAACAGTAATTTTGCATGCCTGGAGTGACAGGTCACACTCCGTGTGAGTAATTAATCTGGAAGACCAGTTTGCGGTATGTTTGCCAGTCCCCGATCTTTGAAGAACGTCTGCAACGGTTAGAAACAGCAAAATGGTTCTAGTTTGGGGACTTCATTTTCGAACTTACGTTTAATTTGTTCATTCAGTTGATGTGATGGTGTTTTCACTATGTTCGAAATGTGTGCCGCCAGAACCCTCACACTCTACAATGTGGCTGGGACAGCTGCGTGAAGAATGGGGGAGGGGGAAGTGCTGGGGATAAGATGACTCCTTAGAAAGCCTCTGTAGTAGCCCATTATGGAGCTACGGGGTTTTCGTCTGAGAATGTTGAATGTATAATGAGCAGGAAGTCAGATTTGAGGGTCTCAGGGAAGTATTCACCCCATGCCTTAGTGAAGGGTTTGATGTGGGTAGGTGCAGCAAGGAAAATCACCCAGGAAGCGCCCCAGTCCTTTGAGCTTGCAAGTGGTTACAGTTATTGTGCTAGATTATATTTTGTGCCAGTCTAGTAGGACCATGAGGGACCAGGGATTGAGGAAGCAGTATTTTTCTCTGTCTACAGGCATGTTTCCAATCAGAGTTGGGGTCAGTAGAGTAGGTATAGCAGACTGCCTCTCCCACATGAATGGCATCTGCCAATCTACTCAGGGTCTGATCAGAACAGGCAGGTCAGGGGAACTCACTCTGCCTTGGGTATCCACCTCCCTCTCTTCTCAGAGCTGGGATACACTCCTTCCTCTCTTCTCAGCAAGATACACCATTGACTTTCCAATTCTGAGGCCTTGGAACTCAGGCTGATCTAAACCCCTAGCTTTCTGTGTCTGAAGAGTAAAAGATGATAGAGTAATGCACTCTGAAGGGTGCAGATCTCATCCTGCGATATTCCTGCCCAATTGCATGACATGCAGTGAATCGCCAGGAACCAGGCAAACTAAAATAAAGGACATTTATGAGGTAACAGCCTAGTGTCTTCAAAGATATCAGGCTCCTGGGCCGGGCATGGTGGCGCATGCCTGCAAACGGAAGCCTAGGAAGCCACGTCCGGGGCCAGAGATAGCGGTTTGAGCTCCGCCAGGGGCACGAAGCGAAACCTAGCCCCAAATAAATAGCTGGGCGTGGTGGTATGCACCTGTAATCCCAGCTACCTGGGAAGCTGAAGCTGGGGATTGAATGAGTCTGTAGTACCACGGAAAACGTGAACCTGCAGTTCCATGGGCAAAAAACAGCAAGAACTAGTCTTAAAAAAAAAAAAAAAAAAAAAAAAAAAAAAAAAAAAAAAAAAAAAAAAAAAAAAAAAAAAAAAAAAGGATATCAGTCAAAGAGAAAGGGATTCTGAAGAGCAGAACACATGCAGCAGGGTTGGGTGTTACCTGCCATCTTTTCTTTTCTGTATTTCTGAAATAATATAAACAAAACAAAACATAAAAAAAATAAATCTAGGACAAGCAAAATTGGGCAGGAGGAAAAATCATAGACTGGGCCATAAGAAAAGAAAACTGGTTGAAGATAGGTTCAGCCTCCTTTGTCTCCAACCTCCCTCCCCCACCCCCGGGTTTTGATTCAATCATTGACCATCTAGATGCATAACCCTTGGAAAAGTGAAAAGTGCTATCAACAACAGTGACATATGGAATCTTATTTCTGGGAAAGCAATATAACAAATTTAATCCAAAAGTAAACTGAGGGTTTTTCTTCCTGTGAGAAATTTGTTTTTCAAGTTGGTGGCATAGCCACACAGTGTGTGAGTGGCCCGTATGTTCGTTTCACCTTCAAATCCAGGAGCAGCCCTCTGCTTTCTCTGGAAAACATACCACAGGCTGGTTAGCTGCTGTGTCACAAAGACCTCACTCCAAAGGCTGTGCTAAACAGTTCCTGGTTTCCACAACTACATGGCTGTTGAAAAATCACTCATGAACAAATCTGAACTAAAAAGGTTTTGTTGTTGTTGTTAGTAAAAGTGTTATCTTGCTAAAGAGCATAATGAATATTAAAGTGGTATTCAGAAGCTTCCTAAAACGTTTTGATTTTCTAAAGAATTTGAGCAAACCAAAAGCTTTATTCCTAAGTTTGCCTGTCTTACGGTGCTAATTCTAAAGGATTTTTGTTTTTCTCATGGTAAATTTAAGGTAGCCAAACCTCTTCTCTATACTAATATATTCTGTTCTGTCTGGATTTTTCCTGTGAAGTTCTGATCAGAGAAAGTAAATGAACAGAAACTGGAATTTGGACAAACTTCTAGAACAGATTTTATGAGCTGTTTTCTATTTTCTCTTTATTAAATGTTCTTGGCTGTCTGTTGTGGGACAATATTTGTTCTGAGATTTGCTTCTATTTTAGTATGGTAGTCTTATTCACATCAAACATTATTGAAAGTAATTAAAAGGAACCTTCAAGAACTAAACTAGTTAATGGGTAGTTAGCAATGTACATCCTGAGTGACAAAACCACAATTCATTGTTGACTCGAAAGTCTCAGAGACCATCCCCAAAAGTGAGTAGCCACACACATGATGGATTTTAAAGAGACACAAGGTAAATGAAATATTAACTTCTAAGCTGGAGCCTAAAACAAACAAACAAAAAATCTTAATTTTTGTCATGTCATGCTGGTTAAGACTGGTTCAAACAATTAGAGTCACCAACTTAGAAAACAATAACAGATGGGAGAACGGGCTAAAAAATAAAATAAATAGGTCTGCTTTTTCCTAAGAAATAGCGAACTTTTCAGTAGGGTAAGTTGGAAAAGGTGTGGAATCCTCATGGTCAGATCTGCAGAAGCCAGTGTAAAGGCACAGCAGGAGAGATGGGCACAAGAGGCTTTAAGGCTTTCTCCACAGGCTTCCTTCTACACTAGAGCAGAGAATTATTCTCAGGGAAAGAATTCAGGAGGAAGATTTCAGAGAAAATGGACAGAAGTCCAGGCGGCCTATTGACCCGAGTCTTTAGTCTGATCCCTCATTCAAAACTTCCAACCAGCCCCAAAAGTAATCCTTCAATTGAAAGGGGAAACATTCACAAAGGAACCAGTCTAGGAACTGTGAAAAGGCATTGAAAGAAAGGAGCAAGAAGGAACATTTAAAGGGGAAGGGTGGGCCAGAATAATAGAGATAGACCAGAAAAATCCCATCTCTGAAAAGCTAGCTCACATATAGGTGGATGAATGCTATAAAAAAAAATGAATCAAGGAAAAAAATATATGGCTTGTTTGACATCAAAGTTGAAACAAAAAAAAAAATATATATATATCGTTCATTCTTTTCATATATATATATATATATATATATATATATATATATATGAAAAGAATGAACGATTTCCTAAAACAGAAAATAAAATAATCATGGAAATGGTGTTCACTGAGATGAAGTAAAAAGGAAAACTGGCACAGCTTTAAACAGGCAACACAAATGATGGGTGTGCAAATCAAACAAACAAAAAAGCTAAATAAATCATGAAAATGCCTAGAGTGAAATGTGAGTAAAGAAGATATCTCTGTACAATAGGCAACTCAAGGATAGCTAGCATGTCCTTTGAAAAGATTGGGACAGAAACCCATTTAAGAGCAAAATAATGAAAGTCACAGAGTCCAAGAAGGCAGATACTCCCTCCTGTGCTCTGAGTCCCAGAGTTAAAGAGGTCAAGGTAACTGTGCTATTATTGGGGCAAGGAGTGTGGAGGGGAGACGACCCAAACCATCCTCAAATTGAATATTCGCTGGCAGGCTCAGAGAAATAAACATAGCTGCATTATTGAGGGTTATGACTTCATCCCTGAAAACACATAAACCAGCATCAGCCAAGGAAAGATGTTCCTGGCTAGATTTTAGAAGATACCAGACATGGACATCCTGTTGTTCCTCCTAATAGAGCTGTGCAGACATATGTACCCTCCAGGAACCATCCACATATGCAACAACACATCTTGAGCTTTGAGAACTAACAGGGCTTGCTTGAGAATGGGGTCTGGATCTTTTTTGGGGGTCCTACTATGAGACACTCACCCTCCAGAACTCGAGCCCAACACCTCCATCCTAAGTTATGTGGGCAGTATAATCTCCTGGCAGGTCCAAGAGCCCCAGATAAATGACTGTTTTAGTGCCTTTGAGAGTTTATCCCAGGAACCAAGCAGAAGCCATGTTTTCTTTGGAACATATGGAGGGTGGGCGACCCTGCTCTTTCAGATTAATTCTTATTGGAATCTTACCACACATGTGATATTAAGAGACTGGAGATGTGTCTAAAGAATATGCCAGAAGGAAAGAGAGAACAAGGAATATCATCAAGCATGAACGTTTATCATCGATGGGAGAAAAGTCTGAAATCATAGAGGTTTCAGTCTTTCTCAACAATGACTGTCATGGTGGTTTTAGAATTCAATAGGCTCTATTCTAGAAAGAGCAAGCCAACAGCATTTCAGTGAAAGCCAAAGTGATAAATCAGGTATGTTAATTTCTTGTTCTTTCCTGGCTGCTTACCATCAACTTGAATAGGAAAATCAACAATGTACAGACATTCAAAACAGATAAATCTATTAGTAGAAGCCTTAGCATATTAAGGCCCATGTGTTAAAATCAGTCATAACTGTACAACAAATAAATGCATGTAAATTTTAAATTTCCAGAAGAAAAACACATGCACAAAATGCCTATTCATTCATTCACACACAAAAGACAATTGTGAAATGCATAGTTAAAATAAAAATTAAAATAGTAAAGCAAAAGATGAGATTGGGTAAACCTAAGCATTTATTAAAATATTAATGCATTAGGTAAAATGGCCTAAAAATGAAAATAAAAATAAAGAAGTTTGAAAATAGGTAAAAATATAAATGATTTGAAAAGGATTTCATAATGAAACAAATTAGTTTAAAGGTAAAAACTTAATTTTGTGTATTAAGGAATTCAGATTTTATATTAAACTATTTATATTATTATATGGAGAAAATAGGAGTTAATTATGAAGTAGAATGTTCACCTCTCATTAAACCTATACCAAGCAAATAATCAGGAAATAAAGACTAAGAGAACTTGAAGCAGACCAGAGAAAGTTAATAGTGAATTTTAAATTCTGCACCTTGAGAACAGACACTACTTCATCTTTTCAAGTGCTTCCGCAAGATTTACAAAAGCTGACTTTATATTGTCATGGAGTGAGTCTCAATGGGTCATGGAGTGAGTCTCAATAGATTTCAAAATATAGAAACAACACAAAAGTCTACACAAAAAAAAAGCAAAATGGTACTAATACAATCCACTAAAATAGAAAATAATAATAATAAATGCAAAGTAAAACTTGGATTCCTAAGTTAGACACAGACACCAGGAACAGTTTAAGGAAAGACAGGTAAATTTCACTACAGATTTATTTGGGAAGAGAAAGTATATACAAAAAATATAACAAGAGCAAAAACAGAAAGAAAGGAAACACCTATAATGAAAATGAAAGATTAAGGCTTATAATGATTTTAGTATGAGAGGAGAATATAAGCTCATGAAATATGGAAGACTAATCAGCATAAGTAAAGATGCTCATATTTACAAATTAAAACTACACAACCTGAATATCTTAAATTACCCATAGTGTACATCAATATTCCCTAAGTTATAAAACTATAATTTTTATTTTAAAATTTTATGTGCAGATAAATTAGATTAGATATTAACTATAGTAGATAGCAAAAAAAAAATAAAGAAATAGCTCTGACTTTATTGTACTGTTCAATTGGAATAAATAATGGGGGCCAATATGTGTGTGTGTGTGTGTGTGTGTGTGTGTGGTGTGTGTGTGTGTAAATGGTTTCTGTAAAGATATACAAGAATCTTTCTATCCATTTTAACTAAAAGTATGGTGCTCAGTGAGAGGTTTCATCGTGAGTTCTCAGTGTGAAATCTGGAGGGGACAATAAATATCAGCCTCACAGTTGTGATGATATCCCTGAGTGCCAGTAGAAATCTGGACACTGAGACTCAGGTGACCTCTTCTTGCTGTGACCTCCATGCCTGCTGTCATCTATGACTGGGAGAAGTGTGTACTTTTTGCACGTCTCCAGGGAGAGACCACTGGGAACGTTACTCCTGCTAGTGTGTTGAATCTGCACAACACATCTCTTCCCTCTCATACTCTATCTCATATCCTGTTGCCATAAAAAAATCATATCTATGATGTAGTGTTTTTTTTTTTTTTCCTGCATTTTGTGAGTTCTCTTATAAATCTCTGGCCTGAGGGTGATATCTGCTCCCTTATAATCACGTCCATTTAAACAGAAGAAAGTACAGAATGTTCTCTATGATTGTTCCCTTTTTTGACTTAAATTTCCATTTAGTAGCATAATAGAATGGTGGCCATTTGACTATTTGTTGAATTCTTAAGGTACTAGGAATCTAAACAAAATAAAAGCACCAAAAAGGGAATGTTTGGAAGGAATTACTGGTAAAATGGATATCTGTGTGACATACACATAGAAGTGGAGAGTCATAGAAGAAATATAAAATAATAATGAAAAGCATTTAGCTTTTACTTCAAAATAATTCAATTTTTGGTATTTTTGTTTAAGATATATTGTTGGAAAATTCTATTCTTGGTATGTCATTGATATCCTTGAGTGAAGGGACACACTCTACCAAATTACTGAAGACATTTGTAGAAGAAATTTAATTGCTAGTCAATGCAATTTTATTCATTTCTTCTCAGTTATTTATTGAGGGTTCCCTTACATTGACCCTGAAATAATTTCAACAGTTCTTTAAAAATTCACACCACCGCTCCCTCCCATTTCCAGCCCCATAACTGAGGTTGACTACTCTAGGATTCTCCTCAACGTCCATTATAGGTTCCTCTCAGGGACTTTGCAATTTGAATTCTTTGTCTTCTCCTGTAGCTATGTTTACTTGATAGGACTGTATGTGATTTGATCTAACTAGAAGCAACATTCTAGATCTTTCTTATTTAAACAGCTATTTCCACACAAATTCTTCAGTGCTTGTTGTTTTTCATAGCTCCACAGAGTTCAAATTCTTAGTTTGCATTTTACGTAGAAAGTAGGGATCCTTCAATAGAATGCAAAGAAAAGTCATTATCATGCCATGTGAAAAATTGCTTCAGGGGCCAAAAAACAGGACACTTTTCTGATTCTGTTACAAAGCAGCACCATGGCAGCATATGGCCCCTATTCTCTTTCTGTCACACATACACACACAAACACGCATATACATGCACATGCACACACAAACAACACCGAATACCTGTCCTGCTTATATCACTGGGTTGTTCAGACAACAGTGTGCCTCTTTGTGAACAATGACTCATCACCTATCACCATCTAAGCTAAAGGATTTGAATTTTACTTCTATGTCTGTTGGGTGCTTAGTTGTATGCCAACCTCTCAGTTTTGACTTGTTGTCAAGCCCACTCTTCCAGTGCTTCCTTGCCTGGTAGTCCAGACCTTTTCCCCACTATTTAATCCTGAAAAGAATACGTCAAACTCATCTTCATGTATCCTTAGGAATTTACAGCATAGAATTTTGCACATTATAAATGTTCAACAAATATTCGTTGATTTGAAGTAAATTAAAGTTAGACTAATATGAATTTTTCTGAAGATGCATTTCTATTTGGAAATAAATTATTTAGCATCCATTATACACTCTTCAAAGAGCAATAAAGAGAATCATTTCTCTATAAGAAGAAAAAGAAACATTTTTTCCCTCAAAGTTTTGGATAAATGGCTACTCTCTGTCTTAAAGGAAAATGCTGCAGGGATTTAATCATTATACCCCCCAAAGATTTCCAAACTTATTGACCAAGTATTCTTCAAATTAGTCATTTATTCTCTACTCAAGGGGATATTATCTGAAGGATAGAAAAACTTTAAATCCATTACTTCCCCATGATATTTTGATGACTTAGTGACTTAATGCATTTTTTTCCTCTAGACTACAATTTTTCTATGTTCAAAATATTAAAGAAATTAACCTTGGTTAGAATCCTATGATTTGAGGCCTCTAGCGATTTGTTACTTATATTGTTAGAGTTTGGGTGCTGTGTTAATACAGGGATTTATTTTTCTCATTTAATGAAGTCTGTTTTATTTTAAATGATTTCTCAAGGACATAATATTAACTCATGGGATTGCTAGGCAATTCACTTTTCTATGAGTAATTTCTAAATTGCTTTTTAAAATTTATTATATGCAGTGGAAAATGCTTTGAAAACTTCATAATAAATTTAATATATGCCAAAAGTATACTCTTGTGAGAGCAGATATGTCTGTTTTGTAACTGTGATAGCAGTTCATTTTTAATCTTCATAAATTCATTGACATTATATCAGCTTCTATTATAATTTGACATAAATAAGTATAAAAAACTAAAATTATTATGCTATTAAATATGAAGGCAGAATCTAGAAAAATGCTCTCATATATATGAGCAGAATATTTTGTTTTATAATTGTGATCATTATATTATTCATGCCAATATAATAACATTAGAGTAGCTCCTTCTTTGCTCATCTAGCTAACAGAATGGACACCTACAGTAGATTTTCTGTGGCTTTTATTTATTTTTTTATCCCTATAGCTATGCAGAAATTTGATAACACTGTAACACGGGTAGTTTTCTACAAAAAAAAAAAAATGGTATATATTCAATATGTACCATTTGTCAAAATGTGCTGACTATTTGTGGAAGTCAACATGTGACTTTCAGTTTTCGTGGATGAGGGCAGGAAGAAATCAGAAACTAGGAGCAAAATGTATCAATCCATTGGGATGTCAGGGTTTCATCTATGATCCTGTCTTCATCTTGTTTCCTTCACTCATGAATGGGACTTCCATTGCCTAAATGGTGCCCCTGGGGGGAACCCCTCACCCACCTCTGATTGTTATCCAGAGTAGAAGTAAAATATTTCAGCTCTCAGAGTGCACATTGACACAGACAAGGCTAACAGTGTTTGAGAAACAGATTGATTCCACACATGCCAAACATTTGCTGCTACCTCATTAGGCTGATATCTCACTGCTAAAGGGCAAGTAAATATCATCGAAGGCCATGCATCTTGGAAATTTAGTTTTTGTGTTTTGTTTCTGAGTCACTTATAGTTACTGGACATAGCAGGTCACCCAAACAGATACGAAAATCCATGTAGAATTAAAAATTTATGAGAAATTTCCTTAAAAATGCCTTTAACTAAATTTGTGGAAAGTTTACACTTGTTTGTACTCGAGGAAACATCAGCTGGAATTGATGTATATCAATGGGTAACAAATGAATTGAACTTGTGTTAAGGTTTTTATGCTTAGCCATGCTCCTTTGTGTGTCCTTGTGCCTCTGTCTATTGTAGGGTCACCAGTGTGGGGCAATGAGTGAATGATGCAATGTCCTCAGTGCCCCAAGCCACAGGAAAAAAAAAAGAAAAGAAAAGAAACACAAGTATTTGTTTTACTGCCTATGCTTTTGCATATTTCTACTGATTATTGAGACCTGTGATAAAGCAGATGAGAGAATAAAATTAAGATATAATCAGTCACTGTGAATATATGCAATTTGAAAATGAAAAAGTGATTGACTTTATAAAAGAAATGCAGAGAATGATTCATCCAGTAAAAGAGAGAAGTCATTGGAAAAGATTCTGAGATTCTATTAATAAAATTCCATAGACTCAAGGATCTTAGCCTTTCCATTTATAGCTCGAGGGAACTCACAAATAGGTAGGACACAAACACACACACACACACACACACATCTATAGACAAGCTTGAGTCAATACACAGTAATCCACATAAATAAAAATAACCATTCTCTTGATTTGTATAGCAGCATTAAAGTAAATGAAAAACAATAAAACAAAGAAGTTTGTAAAGTCCATGACTAAATTTGGTAAAAAGATGTCTATCTTTCCATAAATAAATAAATAAATAAATAAATAAATAAATAAATAAATAAATAAATAAATAAATAAATAGATAGATAAATAAATAAATAAATAAATAAATAAATAAATAAATAAATAAATAAATAAATAAATAAATAAATAAATAAGATGGGAAGTTAATTCTGTATAGATCATTCGATCCAGACATCTGCTCTCAGAAAACAATATAACTAAATCATTCCGGACTGAAGAAAAAAAATTACATCATTTTAGCTGAAAAGACCTAGTTTTCTTAGTAACAGCAATTATCTTGTAGAAGCAAAATTTAGTAGCCATAGACCACCTAGAATGTGTGAGGCAGAACTAAATGTTTTATGCAATTT
>PVHY01007280.1:7785-37977 GCA_004024945.1 Uropsilus gracilis
TCCTGCCTCCCCCAGTTGTGTCCTTCAATTTGGTTGTTAGCTTTTTTTTGACTTTTCTTCATAGCTTTTTGTTTATCTTTCCCAAGTCCCATATAATAGTGAAACCATTTGGGGTCTGTAATTATCTTTTTGACTTGTTTCTGCTAATATGATTTCTTCTAGGTGTGTTATCATAAATCTTTCACCTCTTCTAACCACAATTGAGAGCTGTTATCATTATCACTCACACCATTTCTTCCCCAGCCAGCTGCAGTCCACCACCATTGTGCTGCTAAACTAAGAGGCCATCTCAGCCATTGTCCTGACAATCATTGGGTCAGCAGTTTTCCTTCCTTGTGCTGGTGACCCCACCTGTCATTTCCTCTGTGGGCTCCTCCACTGTGGTCTGTTCCCTGGATGTGGGTATCTCAGGGTTCTTTCTGGAGCTCCCCCCTCTACACTTCTTGACTGGTTTCACCCACACCTTGTTCCAAGGTGCCTGACAACTGTTTTACAGCTCCAGCTTGTCTTCCAAGTACTTCATCATGCCCATGATGGAATGCACCATCTTTCTCTCACATAGCTGTTTCCCCTGTCTCAGGCCCATGCACAAGCTACCAGCACAGATCTGGTGTCATTCCTGACTCTTCCCTAACCTGTGAAGTCCCGTGAATTCTCCAGCCTAACTAGCTGTGGAATTGCCCCCTTCTCCTGAGCCATCATCACCTGTGCTCTGGTCTACATTACTGCGAAAGCCTTCCATCCGTCCTCCCCACACTGCGGTGCAACCCTGTCTTCCCATTTCCCCATTCCACCCTCAGCCCTTCAGGGTCTCTGTGGCCTGAGATCAACTCCAGCCCCCTTAAGGTGATTTTAGCAGCTAAGGCAGAGGCTCCCACATAACCCAGGTACCCAGGTGCTCTGCTCAGCCCTCCCTGCCATCCAGAACTGCTCACATAACCCACAGGTACCCTGTGTTGTTCAACTTTGGACGGCATTGACCTTTTCCTTGCTGGTGTCCCCGATCAGGTCTGGGGGTCCTTGAAGGCTAGGTCTTTCTTGTTTGCCTTCATTCCATTGCTTAACAAGGCTATACTGAGGAATTTTTTTTGTTGTTGAAAATAGGTCTGGCTATTTTTGCCAGTGGAACCGCAGGCTCACGTTGCCCGTAGTACCAAGGACTCAAGCAATCCCCAGGCTCAGCTTCCCAGGCAGCTGGGATTGCAGGTGCGTGCCACCACACCCAGCTATTTTTTTGGGACTAGGTCTCGCTATGTTGCCCCAAGTGGGACTCGAACCATGATCCCCAGTCCCAGCCATGACTCCATAGGCTGTCGCTTACAGGCACGTGCCATGCCCGGTTACATTGAGGAATTCTTTGGATTTAGCATAGTCCCACTCAATAAACACTTGTTACAGTCTGTGGGATTAGGAAATGGGAAAACTACCTTACTGCAGGTTAAAGTCTAGGGGGTTCTTATTGAAATATGTTAGTATATTGTAATTGTACCTCACTATAGTTAAGTATGGCAAGGGTAAACGTAAATTAACTTCTGAAAGAGAATATGCCTGTTTCTAATGATGACAATGGAGTCTACACGTACCTCTCCTCTCATGTGGTCTGGCATTCGGATTTAGCCACATCCTATTTCCGGAAGTCAGTAAATGTCACTCCTCTAACTTGATGCCCTCCCTGCAAGAGATGAAATCTCAGAGACATGGTAGTAAATTTAAAATAGTGACAGTGCTTAATATGCTCCAAACCAGTGTTCCCCAAGTTATGGGGGTGGGGGTAGAGTCTTCTGTGGTGCTTGTTTAAGGAGACTATTTGGGGCCTGAACTGGATAGAGCCCTTGCCCTGGGGCTGGCCAGGGTCCGGGACCTGGGGACGACTCTCCCAGCTGCTGCTACTCTATAGACATCTCCTTCCTGTTTCCAGCAACCCTGTAGGGTCCATTCTCAAGTTTGTCTTGCTGCAGTGATTTGCAGATGTGAATAGCTTGCCTATCTACTTTGTCACTGGGATTTGTTGTCAGCCAATGTATTTATTGAGCACCTACTGTATCCCAAGCACTGTGCTGGCCCTGGGGTTACAGCAGAGAACAGGACAGTAGGTCTTTGTGCTCAGAACTAGGTTGAGGAGTGTAGGGGAGGGTACAAAAAATACACACATGATCGCTGCTATGGAAGGAAATAAAACAGAGCAGAGGTGGTGGGTAGAAAGCTGAAGAGGCAGAGGAAGTACAGAGTTCCTGAGGCAGGAAGGGCTTCCAGAAGCGAGGCTGGGGGGGCACAAGTGAGGGGGTCTGAAACAAGAGAGTAGGCAGGGACTGGACTGCAGGGCTGTGCAGCTCCTATTTTAAGTGCAGAGGACTTCATACAGAGCAATGACCAGATCTGGCTTCTGCTCTTATTATTACTTTTTTTTAGAGACTAGGTTTATGTTGCCCAGGGTACCGCAGACTCAAGCGATTCCCAGCCTTAGCCTCCCAGGTAGCTGGGATTACAGGCACCCGCCATGGCGCCCGGCTGCTTTTTTGAGACCAGGTCTTGCTATGTTGCCCGAGCTAGTCTCGAACTTGTGAACTCAAGTGATCCCAACCCTCTTGCCTCCCCGTGCTTGGACAACAGGTGCATGCCACTATGCCCGGCTAGGCTTCTGCTTTTACAAGATCACTTGCTGCTGCGGGGAGTCAGACTGGAGGCAGATGGGCACAAGTAGTGGAGGCACCCCCACATCCACAAACTAGATACTGGTGGTATGGATGGGGGTCCACTGGGCAGAGATGTTAAATCCAGGGCCTCTTCATGGGTGGATGTGGAGAGGGGTGAGAACATGTACCAAGGACTGACAGGAACCTGACTGTTAGCTTGGGGCTACTGTGCGAGTAGTGGTGAAATTAACTGAGATGGGATGATACAGGACATAAAAATGCTTGGAGGGTAAAAACCTAGGTTCCCATATACTAAGCTTAAGCTATGTCAGGGGGGATGCCAAACAGGCAGGTGGACAGGAGTCTGAGGTTTCAAAGGAAAGCTGAAGTCATACTTGGAAGAGCACGGTACTTAGTCACAGCTCAAGACATCCCCTAGGGACTGAGTATTGACAGACGACACAAGACATAGTTTTGGGTCACCTCATCATTTAGAATGTGAATAGTGAAGCAAGAAGACAGGAATGCTAAGGGAATTGGATGGAATGCCACCAAAGGGCGGGATGTGGCAAGACTGAAAGATTTCAGTGCGCTGATGGCGGTGAAAATTTGATGAGGGATGAGAGGTGAAGAGGTGGCAGCAAACATAAATGGCTCTTGTGGGGACTGTGGCTGAGGAGAGGAGGTAAATACTGGCAGTTGCAGAAGAATGTGGGAACCAGGACTTCTGCTTTGTCATTTTGCAATAAGCCACCAGAGGTCTGATGGGAGGAGTCTGCACAAAGGGGAAGGGAGGTAGTTCTACACAGGTCCAGGAGGGGAAGGAGGCTGCTGGTGGGGGGGAGGGTGGTGGCAAGGGGAGTGCGTTGTTCTGTTTTCTCCATGTTCTGAGATAGAATTCTCACTACTCATGGTAGTGATGTTCTATCGTCTTTGTAAAAACCTGAATTAGTAGTCACTAATGGTGCCATTGCTGCTCAGGGAAATACCAGGGTGAGCCCCTGGTCCCACTATCAGCAGACCTGTAAGTTAACAGGTCCCACTAACAGCAGACCTGTTAGGCGTTTTTATTTAGACAGTTTCATTAAAATATACATGCTCACTCATTAATATTGAGCTAAATAGCCAACAGCACTGTAACTCATGCATGCCAGGGTGAAGTTTCTCTAAGGCATGTCCCAGCTGCCTCCTCCTGGGGAATACCACACAACTCTGCACACTACATTTGAGGGCCATTTTATTTTATTTTTATTTTGAGACCAGATCTCACTATTTTTGTCTGTGGAACTGCAGGCTCACATTGCCCAGGGTACCACAGACTCAAGCAATTTCCAGCCTCAGCTTCCCAGTAGCTGGGATTACAGGCGTGCCACCACATCCAGCTATATTTTTTGGGAACTAGGTCTTGCTACATGCCACCAGTGGGGCTCGAACCGTGATCCCTGTGCCCGGCCATGGCTTCCTAGGCTGCCGCTTACAGGCATGCACCACCATGCCCGGCTTGAGGGCCATTTTATTTTATTTATTTATTTTTTTTGGAAACTGGGTCTTGCTATTTTTGCCCATGGAACCGCAGGCTCTCATTGCCCAGGGTACCACAGACTCAAGCAATCCCCAGCCACAGCTTCCCAGGTAGCTGGGATGACAGGCATGCGCCACCACACCCAGCTATTTTTTTGGAACTAGGTCTCACTATACGGGCCCCAGGCGGGACTTGAACCGCGATCCCTAGCCCCTGCCGCTTCATAGGCTGAAGCTTACAAGCACGAGCCACCGTGCCCGGCCCTTGAGGGCCATTTTAAACAGCAAAGTCATCGCAACGAAAAGCACACAAGTGTAAGGAACCTGCCATTAAAGAGAAAAGTTTGAACTAAAAGGAGGTCTCATTTGACACCAGCTGGGAAGGAAGAGAACTCAAGTTTTTGCCATTTTGCCCATATCTGCCTGGGACAGCAAAAGCATTGTAAATGTTCACTCAAATAAATCATAGTGATTAGTTGAATTCACGTAGGAGCTGTAAACAGTGAGGCTCAACTATATTTAAAATGACAACACGTAGCATATTATGCGACATACATGCACACATCAGGGCACCGAGTGGATGAGGGCGGGCCTCCAGTCACAGCCCAGAACAGCATGCCTGGGTGCCCCTCCCTGCCAGTGTGCTCAGCATGGACACGGGGAACAGACTAAGGGCCTTGCTGGTCCTAGGGTCCCTGAGTTCCATTGCCAGCTCTACCCCTTACTTTCTGGGTGAGATGGATAAGTTTCCAGACTTCTCTAAATCTTGTTTGGTAAATTCACATGGGTAGTCTAGTTATGGAGTGTAAAGAGTATTCTAATCCAAATAACTAGGCCTGGTACAGCACTGTCCCTTGAGGTGCAGTAGGATCGTGCAGTACATGAGTGAGTGATGATGATGGAGCCTCATTATCTGGTAAATCAGAATTCCTATACCGAGGTCTCCCCAGGCAGCCAGGTGATGTAGTACGCTTTTGTTCCACATTCCGCCCAGGCCGAGTCCACTCAAAGGCATTATCTACTCATGTCCCATAGGCGTGACTTTTTGAGAGGTGGTCATGGTATCACTGACTTCCTTCCCACTGACGGATTCTAACTGTTACCTTGCCCTAAATACCTGAAGACAAACTGAGAATCACACACTAAGGGATGGACGAGATCTTAAAAAACTACCAGAAACTGCTGTAAAACGCTCCGACTAAATATCATCTTCTGAAACCCAGTGAAGGTATGACATGTAAACATCAGGCCTGGAACCCCACTCTTTATCAGTGTTCTGCCACCCATCCAACATGCATCTGCTGCACTCTCTCACCCAGCATGGCGGGTGCTTGGGGCAGAGCAGGAACTGACTCGCCTAGTTGGCTGAGAAGCATTAGGGCTCAAACCCAGGTCCCTGGGCTCTCATCTCTGGCACCCTCAACAGCTTACTGTGAGAAAGAACATCCATGGCATCAAGGCTGCAGATTCAAGTAGAGTTATAACCACCTAGTTATAACCACCTTTAGGGGGGAGCTTAGAAAACCAACAAAGAAGGCCGGGCAGGTGGCTCATGCTTGTAAGCTTCAGCCTATGAAGTGGCCGGGGCTAGGGATTGTGGTTCGAGTCCCGCCTGGGGCCCGTAGTGAGACCTAGTTCCAAAAAAATAGCTGGGCGTGGTGGCGCGCACCTGTCATCCTAGCTACCTGGGAAGCTGAGGCTGGGGATTGCTTGAGCCTGCGATTCCACAGGCAAAAATAGCAAGACCTAGCCTAAAAACAAACAAACAAACAAACAAACAAACAAACAAACAAACAAAAACAACCAACAAAGAACAACAACAAAAAAAAACACAAAAGTAACCAGCCAGTCCCTGACAAAAAGAGAAGCATGGGCTTCAAACTGTCAAGCCAGGTGTGTGCTAATTTATTAGGGGTGCTATTTCCTAGGAAAGAAAAATTCCTGTGAACTGTTGAAAGGACAGAAGTGATCACAGATAACCAATGGTTCAGGGCAGGGTCAGAGAAATCAATACCATGAAAGTGAAAGAAAGGTCAACTGTTTCTTGGTTTCCCTTCACTCTAGCCACCATTTCCTTAATCTTATCAAATTTCATTAAAGGCACAAAACACTTGGAGTTGGAGATGAGGAAAAAAACCCAAGACAGGCAGTGGCTCTAATTGGAAGTCCAGGAGTCTGCCCCTCCTGGTGGCCTGAAAGGCTGAAAGGTCCCCTTTGACCTCAGGATGAAGCACCGCCCACCGCTTCCCTTCCAGTCGGGCTAGGACGCTCATGCCCTCTGCTCTGCTTGGTCTGCACGACACTCTACCTGCTCCTTCTTGTCTCTAACTATTTTCCCAAAAGCTCTTTGACCAGTTCTTTCCCATAGCTCAGTACACTTGAGCCACACTCTAGCCATCTCTGCCTAGATCCAGGGTTCCTGAGACAGACGTGTGTCCTGGGAGCTGCTGGACGAGAACATGTATTCGGGGCACACTCAGATGAGGAATAGAGTTCAGATGTCCTGCAGTGTGAGAGAGGTCCAGAGCCCGGGTCACTTCCCACAGAGTCTGGGAAGAGGCCTGTGTGAAAGGAAATTCCCATCACGTCATCTCATAGCCGTCCCTATAGCTTCTGTAATCAGCGTTTCACAGGTCTAAACAGAACCTAGAGTATTTCTGCTCTTTACTAAATAAATATCCCTTTATAGAAACCAGTCCCAGCGGCAGCAGGTTTCATATTTTCCCCTTTCAGCAGGAACGTTAACAAACTGCTTGGCAGGGGCCTCAGGTGTGCAGGAGACGATCTTCCGCCCCGTAGGTCCATAGCCTGCAGGCGGGCAGGGCCAGGGCAGCCAGGGTATGTGCCCACTGCTCACTGTCCTGGAGACTTTGGCAAGGAAACTGTTTACACTGAACCCCCTCTCCCTGCAGGGTGTGAGGAGGAATGTCTGAGGCCCTGGTGACAGAATGGGCCTGGTTCCAGATGGTTCCTGTGGTAGACATCATCATCGCCCCATGATGAAACTGGGTACCTCCTCTTCTTCCTCCTCCTCCTCTGATCCAGATGCCCCCTCAGAGCTGCTGGATGGCTGCTCCTGGGACTGACTGGATCCTGTAACACATAACGTTTGGATTAGAGACACACCAATTCAAGAGAAGAAGAACTGAGGATGAATTAGGAACAAGCTGTTCTTGAACAAGGAACAAGTCAGGGGCCAGAGGAAGGCCTCGCAGTGCTGGGTATTAAGGGTCATTTATAGAACTGACCTACTACTGCTCGTGGGTGGAGCTCACCCTTCTAAAGGTGAGTCTCATGCTTTTAAAAATATCCAGCAGCATGCTTGAGAGCCCTGTACCCATAAATCAGGCCTTACTACTTTCTCATTTGACCCCTGCCTACCACCAATGTCCATTACTTCCCCTTTAACATTTAAGGCCAGGCTTATAGGACTCCTGCTGAAATCTCTCAAAAGGATTGTCAAAAACTATGTAGCAGAGGACTCTGCCCACAACAAATATGCCAGTTTCCTGGTTCTTCCTAAACACAGACCCATAAACCCTGTCTCTTGACACTCCACATGCAGCTTTTAAGCCCTGTGTTTTCCCTGGCATGACTGCCAGTACCCACACAGCAGCTGGGCCAGCCCAAAGCAGCCCACAAAGACAGCCTGTTCCCAACTCCTCCTCTTCCCCTCCTCCTGGAGCAGGCGAGTGGGCGAGAACTAGAAAGAGGCCATGCCAGAGCCCATAAGGGCAGCATCAGCCCACCAGCCCACAGTCCACTCCAAGAGGCCACCTGCAGGCATGTGGGGGTGACACAGTCCACCGACCAGTCTGCTTTCTACAGACATGCAGAGACTCACTGGCACCCCAGAGCCACAGCATCCAAAGCTTTGCTCGTGCCATCACCACAGGGTCAGCACAGCACTGCATGATCTAAAATTCACCTTCACACCCTAGGATAGGACACTAAAAAGGACAGAAAAAGGGTGAAAATGACTAGGACTTAATCTAAAGATATTCCACCTTCTCCCCAGCCTCACACCAGAATGAAGAGTTTCAAAAGTATAAACGATGAGCATGTATTTTATTTTTTATTTTTTGAGACTAGGTCTTGCTATGTTGCCCAGAGTAGTCTCGAACCTGCGGACTCAAGTGATTCCTAGCCTAAGCCTCCCATGTAGCTAAGGATTAAAGGCAGCTGGTGAGCATATTTTAATAGCTCGTATTTGAACATCCACCATGTGCCAGGCTCAATGCTAAGTCTTACATGCACCATCTTGCCTATTCTAATAATATCTATGAGATAAATACTACTAAGAGGTATCCATTCTACAGGTGAGAAATAAAGCTTAGAGAAGTTATTAATTTGCAGTTCAAGGACTCGTAATCAGTAAAAGAACCTAGACTAAAACCTGAAGTCATGCGTTAGGCCTCTGCCTGTCTACTAGCCTGTAGAAATGTGTAAGAAAAGTGAGACCAAAGGAAGCCCGACTGAAAAGAGGAGCAAGGGGAGCACACACTGGATGGTTGAGCAAAATGTCTGGTGCATACACCAGCTGACTCAGCCTTGAAAAGGGTGGGCATTTCAACACTTGCTGTGACATGGATCAGCCCTGAAGGGCGTTATGCTGAGTGGAAGGAGCCAGACAGTTCATGAGAAGACATCTATTGTAAGAATCCTTGTACATGAGTACCAAATAGTGAAATGCATAGACAGAGAAGAATGGTGGTCGGCAGGGACAGGGGACAATGGAGCACTATAACTTAGTGCTTAGGTAGAATTTCAGTCTTACAAGATGAAGAGAATTTTGGGGTGGATGGTGGTGACTCATAACAATGTGGATGTATTTAATACCACTGAAAATGTCCACTTAAAAATGTTTAAGATGGCAAATTTTATGTATATTTTACTATAATTAAAAAAAGGGGGGGAGGTTGATGTATGCTGCAGAGAGACTGAGCAAGAAACTGAAAACAGCCAAGCCACCTTGCTGGGCACTCCCCTAGACTCTAGAGTAGACCTCCCACATGCAGATATCATGACGCTCAGGACAAGGTTTCTATGGTACATGTGGCAAGATGCAAGCAAGGGTCCAGGCTTGGACAATTAGCCACCTTCCTGAAAGTCCGGGGGTCAGGGTCTCTACCATTTGTTACATATTCCACATCATGCCAGCTAGGGAACTCTTTCGAGAACCTGGGCTCCAAGGCTGACCATGTTGCTCCATAACAGTCATGGTCATCTGCCTCAAGCCTAAGGACCACCAGCCAGACCATGAGTCCAAACATAGCAGAGTGAGCACATAGAACTTGATCTTTAATTTTTCTTTTTCTTTTTTTTTTTGAGACTAGGCCTTTCTATTTTTGCCTGTGGAACTGCAGGCTCATGTTGCCCAGGGTACCACAGAATCAAGCAACCCCCAGCCTCAGCTTCCCAGGTAGCTGGGATTACAGGCATGCACCACTACACCCAGATATTTTTTTGGGGCTAGGTCTCGCTATGTTGCCTCAGGCGGGTCTCGAACCGCGATCCCTGGTCCCAGCTGTGACTCCATAGGCTGTCGCTAACAGGTATGCGCCACCGTGCCCGGTGCTGATCTTGAATTTCAGACCTTCCTAAAACAAGAAAACACTGACTAATCTGGGTATTTTTGGAATAGGGTATGTTGGATACCTAGGTGCTAATTTAAAGAGGAGGGCTCTAAGCATTCTGCAGTTGAAAGTCTCTGGAAATGCAGTGCCTAACTTAATAGTAAACATAAGAGATTTCTGTGCATGGGAGACACGTCAGAGTCTAGAAGTATCATTTTCAAAGAAATCTGTGAATCGGGTAGACATTTAACTTATTTGGTAATCTGATAAAGTTGATTCACCCATTCATTCTTTCAACATAAAAAATTAAGTGATCACTTCTTGCCAGCTACCATGTGTAATACTGAGGATACAGAACTAAAAAGATACTTCCACAAATTCAAACAAGGAAATACCATAACACATGTAATTAGGATGGCTAAGAAAAAAATGACAACATCAATTGCAGGTAAGGATGTGGAGCAAAGGGAAAATGCAAAATGGTACAGTCCATTTGGTATAGTTTGGCAGTTTTTCACAAAGCAAAACATACCTTATATGATCCAGCAGACACTCTCCTAGGTGTTTACTCAATTAATTTGAAAACATGCCCATATGAACACACCACTGTTTACAGTAGATTTTTGTAACTGTAAAAAACTGGCTATAATCAAGATGTTTCATTAGGTAAATGGATCAAGAAGCTGGCAGGTCCCAAGATGGGTTATAAGCAGCAATGAAAAGAAGTAGTTGAAAGGTCAAGCAGAGACATGGATGCATTGTAAGTGGAAAGTGAAAGAGGTGAATCTGAAAAGGCTACACTATGTATCATCATTCCAACTAAGTGACTTTGTGGAAAAGGCAAAAAAACAAACAATACACACACACAGAAATGGTAAACAGATCAGCAGATGCCAGGGGGTGGAGGCAGAGGGAGGGTAAATGGTTAAACGCAAAGAATATCTTTTTAGAGAAGTGAAGCTATTGAACATAATATTATAATAGTGAATACATGAGACCATGCATTTGTCAAAATTCATGAACTTTAAGGCAAAAGCAGTGACTTAATGTAGAGAAAGTGAAAAATCATTTAGGATGTCAAGCATCCCAGGATGGAATGTGGTAGGTGACACAAGTCCAGCTATATCACAAATGGATGAAACAACTTTGCAAAGAGTGTGGGAGAAAGGTGCTGACCTGAGTCATTCTGGAAATCACAGAATATGTAAGACTGAAGGCAAAGGAACTGTACACAGCACTGCTCTAGATGACAGTCTCCCACAGGCAGCAGATACATAATTCTGAAACTACTAATTACATACACTGGAACAATTAAATGGATGGAAGATGATGGGAGCCAGGTTACCTCTGCCAGAGGGGGAGGTTACAGGCAAACTGCTGAGAAGGCTGCAGCGATGTGTATGGCGATGGCTTAGAGGGGGTGGCGTCATATGAACCCCAGTGCAAACTAGATGGCCACATACAGAATACTCGCAGATATGTGTGCATATACTGGTTAACTTACACACGTGTATCTCCTTGCTCCATCAGTTAAAAGGGCCCTCACATGTCAACATCTCAGCAGCAAAGAACACACCCAGATCTTAGATTCTAATCCCAGTCACCACAACTATGAACCAGGGTTCTTCAAAGAAATGCTGATTCTAGATCTTGGGCAGGAAAAATATATGGTTGGAATATCCCAGAATTCCAGAAAGTAAGGAAGTTCTGAAAAAACTAAACAAAAATACCAGAAACAACAATAAAAAGACATAACATTAGCAAAGTTCAAAAGTGGGGAAATTTGAACAACAAAATAAAGAAGTGCTTGGTTACAACCAATGCTACTTAAAAATCCACTTTAAAAAATCCATTAGTTTTAGCCTTTAGGATAAAAATATCGTAAGGCATATTTAGGGCTAAAGTATCCAAAAGGTCTGATTAAGTAAACTGACATGAATACATAATACATGGGAGAGAAAAGACAAATCTCTGGTACAAAAGAATTCCAGATAACTTATGTAGTGATGGGTGCAGAGCTCCTTACTTTTTAAGTGTGGGCTACAGTCATTTCTTTCCAACAGGACAGCTGGAAGGAGGAAACGATTATCTTTACCATGATAAAATCTGACAAACACTGCTTCAGCCAGCTGATCAAGGCCAACTTTAATAGTGATGTCATCTTGATAGCCCGACATGATGTGATGAGAATGGCACTTTATCTCTGTGGTCTTTCTCCCCAGAGGAAATAACTTCAGGCTTATCATGAGAAAAACATCAGACAAATCCCAATTGAGGGGCACTCTGCAGAACACCTGACCCTCAAAACTCTTGAAGTCATCAAAAACAAGGAAGCCTGAGAAACCATCACAGTTAAGAGGAGACAAGGGATACATGATGATTAAATGTAATTTGAGTCTGGATGAGACATTGGAACAAGAAAAGGACATTAGGGAAAAACTAAGGAAATCTGAATAAAGTATGAATTTTAGCTGATACTGTATCAATACTGATTCACTGACAAATGTATCATATTTACTTAAGATGTCAATAGGGGAAGCAGGGTATATGGGAACTTTTTGTACTATTTGTGCAATTTTTCTATAAATCTAAAACAAAATTTATTTTTTAAAAAAGATACTGTTCTACTCACAGAACCAGGATTATAGCTAAACCAACTGACACATTATATGACCTTGGCAGATTCTATAAACTAAGAATGTGCAAAACCCTCTGGGAGCAAGGTGGCAGGAGAGGCTAGATCTGTTAAACTGGTCTGGGGAGGGAAGTTTTCTAAGGCTTTACAAAGAAAAAACAATACAAGAGGAGGGCACAGATGGGATGTTCTCCAAGTGGACAGGGAGTCAGGTAGGAAGCAAAAGAGTACAGAGCTCTGAGCATGCACAGCAAGGGAGGAGAGCTCGGGTGAGCTTGGGGAGAGCAGAGGGAGTATGGAATAGTAGCTAGACCAAACTGATGTCAACACGAGAAAGGGCAGGATGTGGGGTTGGGGAGGTTAAGAGTTACAGGTGCTGCTGACTAGGTCTCAAGCAGGATGATTTCATGGGTAAGCATGTGACCAGTGGAACCTCATTCCCACCTGTCACTCAGTCCCGCTAGCTCTGTGGGTACCTAAAGTCTCATTTATGAAACAGGGTGACATCACTGCCTATCTAACAGGGCCAGTGGGAGGATTATATTAATTACCCCCAAACAATTAGAAATAGGGGCATGTAATAAATGTTCTATATGGTTAGCAACAGTTATCATATATGCTCCTTTAAAAAGAAGCTTTAGAAGCTGAATGCAGGGGTGTGGTGTGAGGAGTGAGAAGAGAGTGGTGGCTGCCATCACCATCCAGCAAGATCTGGGTATCTATTTTGTAAGGTATTGGCTAAAACCTCAGTGAGATCATGACTACGTCTGATGGGCATTTTTCTCAGCCATATGGAGGAATAATTTTTAAACAAGGATGTGGAACAATGTCCACTGCGGCACAATGTTGACAGAAGTAAAAACTGGGAGACGCACCCCTCAGACATTGTGGGCTTGGGGCCAGACCACTGCAATCATGTGAAAAATGCAGCAAAGTGAGTCACAAAAATTTTTGGGTTTCCCCGGGTACACAGTGTTTGATAGTATTATATTTATAAAAATATATACAAATTTAAAAAATAGTTTAGCTCTTAAATATTTTATTGCTGAAAAATGCTAACTATCTTACAAGCCTTTGGGAAGTAACTGGCAATATGTTCAAGAGTCATGAAATCAAGCCAGCACGGAGGCACGTGCCTGTAAGCAACAGCCTATGGAGCCACGGCTGGGACTAGGGATCGGAGTTTGAGACCTGCCTGGGCAACACGGTGAGACCTAGTCCCAAAAAAGTAGCTGGGCGTGGTGGTGCATGCCTATAATATCCCAGCTACCTGGGAAGCTGAGGCTGGAGACTGCTTGAGTCTGTGGTACCCCAGGCAACGTGAGCCTGCGATTCCATGGGCAAAAACTGCTCAATCTATTCTCCAAAAAAAAAAAGTCATGAAATCTTTTTATATTCTGTGTGACCTCTGTGACCTAATAATCCCCACTGTTGGAAGTTTATCTTAAGGAACTAAAAGAGGCCAGGCGGGCATGGTGGTGCATGCCTGAAGGTGGCAGCCTACGATTCCCTGGTCACTGCCGGGGCCAGGGATCACGGTTTGAGTCCCACAAGGGGCACACAGTGAGACCTAGTCCCCATGCCTAGGTGGGCATGGTGGCGCACGCCTGTAATCCCAGCTACCTGGGAAGCTGAGGCTGGGGATTGCTTGAGTCTGTGGTACCCTGGGCAACGTGAGCCTGAGGTTCCACGGGCAAAAAAGAAAGGGGAAAGGGAGTCTGCATGATAGTCAGCTAAGTGACATCTGAAGGAGACAAAAACTAAAATGAATCTTATATCTAATAAAGGGAAAGAAGCTGCCACAAAATATTTCTTAACCCAAGCTACTGCCTCAATACTATTAATACTAGCCATCATTGATATCAATTGTTATATCACTTGTTGGATATTATGACTCACTGAAAAAATTACAAAGGAACAGAAATGCTTACATTTCTGCTAAAGAAGCAAAATGGAAAAGTGCTCATATACTGATTATAACTATGCACACATGACATGCATAGAGAGACTAAAATAGAACAGTGAAAGGTGATCTATTGGCATGACCACATTTGAGTTTTTCACAATGTTTTCTTCCATTACTCTCACACTACTACTTATACACTATTTTAAAATCTAGGAGTCTTAGAGTTCACTCACAGATTGTAGAAATACTAGGTAAAATGCCACTGTGTATAATTAAACTGATAGAAAAAAAAAAAACAAAAAAAACCCAGAGGAATGAGTAGAGTTGGGGAAAAGGAATTGTAAGGACACTGAAAAATATTTGTGACACATTACATGTGAGATTTGGACAATTATAATTTACTTAAGTTTTGTGTAATGCACATTGAGAAATTAAAATGCTAAAATGATTTTTATAAATAATCTATGACCAACAGGATTATAGATAACTTCTACTTTTTATTCTTTTCTGCATATTTCAAAATTCCTAAAATAACTGCATATTACTTTATTATCAAAAGGCACAATGACTGTGAATAGCTGTTTAACATACCATGTATAAGAAATGTGGTAATAAAACCAAAACACAGAACACCAGATACCAGTTAAGCTGGTATCAGTTCAACTAGGGATAATTTTGTGCCCCTCTCTGACCAGGGAATATCTGGCAGTGTCTACAGAATTCCCCTGTTGTTAACAATGGAGGAGAGGCTAGGAGCTACTGGCATTGGGTGAGCAGAGGTCAGGATGCTGGTAAACATCTTACAGTAAACAAGACATAACTCCCCACAACAAAGAAATATCTTGCCCAGAAAGTCAATGGTGCTGAGGTTGAAAAACTGCTCTCCAGATAGTAGCAAATCACCTTACGGTTACCCTGGGTCTGTTTGGATAAGCAATACTGGTGTGAGAACATGTCATCTAGGAGTTCAAGGCTTCGTGACTATGCAGACCGACTGACTGCCATCTGGTGGTGTCATTCAAACATGTCATTCAAACTCAGTCTACTGAGTTACCGACTGGCATGGGAAGCCAGTGGGGGTATTTCCACTCCAAAACAACAGGTCTTCAGCTGCCCCTCACTGGTTTTTAGAAGAGCCACAAAGTTTGAGTGACTTCCCTTCAAATCCATTGAGGATCCAAGAGTGGCCTAAAGCCATCTTCAGTGGCACAACTGAACATTACTACATTAAATTCCTATTCATTTCAACCTGACAGTTGGAAAAATCTTTCATAACATGAAAAATAAGGGAAACTAAAGAGGTGAGATAAAAGGCACACAAACCATTTTTATGATCATTCTCTCCACAGCACTCTCTATCTGCTCATATGACATGAAGCACAGCCAGTTACTAGAGCTAATCATTCTTTAACACAGGCACATGCTACATTGTGCTTCACTTTATCAGCTTGCAGATGTGTAATATTTTACAAATTGAAGGCTTGTGGCACCCTTCTACCAAGCAAGTCCTCTGATGCCATTTTTCCAAGAGTACGGGCTCACTTTATGCCTGTCACATTTAATTAAGGTCTGTATGTTTCTTTAGACATGTTATTGCATGCTTTAATTAGCAGAAGTATACCTTTTACATGCACTGGAAATTTAAAAAATTTCTGACTTGTTTTATTGAAATATTTGCTTTATTTCAGTGGGCTGGAACCCTACCCACAGTATTGCCAAAGGGTTCCTGTATAGACAGGTGCTAACTTGTCAATTATGTGTAAAAGCAGAGCCCATGTCTTATTACAACATCTTTTAAATTTGTTTGCATCCATAGTTCACTTAGAAACTTAAAGAAATATATAATCAAAAACTCACTTAGAGTGTGATGCACGCAGTTTTCTAATCTATTTTTATTCATGTTTTTAAAAAGAGAGCCACATCCTCTAAACTGATTTCATAACTTGGGACTAAAGGATCACAATCCTCAGTGTGAAAACCATTACTACCAGATGTGACTCCATGACATGACAGGGGGCCCCCATCTCTACCTTTTGATAGAACTGCTGCCTGGGACAGAAGGAGAACAATGAGAGGGTCTGGGGCCCTTTCAGAGAAGTTAGACTCTCTGAATGAAATCTGTCCACAGGTGCTAAAATGTGTTGTATGATCTCAAATATTCTTTGTAGCCTTTGGCAAATTCAAGCAAGGTGATTGAAAACTGCATGACAGCATGCACCTAATTAAAAGAACATTGAAAAAGAAAAGTTAAAAAAGCCCCAGTTCTGTGAGGCCGCCTCTGGTCTCTTCAGGTCTAAGGTCAGTATGTCGTACCAAAGCCCTAATGTGGGTCATTTAGTTCAGACTCCATTGCATATTTTTTGGTTCTTCTGAAACAGCTCCTTGATTTACCTGTGGGGGAAGTTTCCCCCCAAATATGGCCTATCTTAATGACATACTTCATATCTAGAAAAAGTTTAACATTTCCCAACCCCGAACAACAACAACAACAACAACAAAAACTACTCAAACAGGGAAAGCCAGGTGCTTGAGGTCAGAGTGAACCAGAGTGAGAGCTGAGCCTACAACAAATCTACTACACTTCCTCCCGGGCCTCAGACCACCTCTTCAAAGTCAGATGACACTCTGAGTAAGAGGAAAGCAGAGTGAAGCGGCTGACCGGTAGCTAGAGAATAACTCCATGTAAAATGTTTTAGTGAACAGGTCCACAATGGCCTAATGAAACTCTCTAGTGGATGCTGGAGGATTCTGGCCGGGGCTCACTTTGGCTCAGCATTTTCACCACCAACAAAGTTTGTTCATTAAAACTACTCTGGATAAGCAGGAGAGACATAACAAGCTGGACTTCTGAATCAGAATTTAAAAGCATTTTGGAAACCTGAATCAATAGAGCCAGTAACACCAAGTTGAAATGCAAAAAGAACTAAAGGTAAAGCCCTGTATTTGAATTCAAAACGCCAAATGGAGGGTCCCAGGTAAGATGGAGCAATCAATCACATTCAACCTTTTCTCCCCACTGAATATAGCTAGAGGATAGGCTGCCTGGACTGTGACAAGCAGAGCAGAATACAAAATGCCACCCAAAGAGCAGTATGCTTTCTAGTTTTTACCCCTTCCTCAGTATGCCCCCAGCCAACTCAGGGTGATGGCCTGCAGTAATGCAGAAAAACCCTTAGCTCCTATTGGAGTGACAGAGGGACTCCTAATTTTTGGAATGAAGGATAGTATTGTTTCTTTTCTCTTCTCCATTTTCATGCTGGGCTCCCAGGTAATCCCCAGGATCACAGGGGCAACAATGACTGTGAATGTTAACAGGGTCTACAGGTACAAAGCCTCTGAAGAATGAGAGGTGTAAGATGTGGGCCAAAGATAACCAAGCAAACCATGTTGCTTTTCTTGACTGTTTTCTCCCACAGGAAAGCACTGGTTGCAGATGCTGTTACCAGAAGTTTGTGGCAGAGTTGTGTCCTGCAACCATTCTCATCACCAATTACAGGGGCAAGTATCTGAGTAGGTTCTTTATTGGTTCCAATGGTTGCACAGACACTAGGTGGGACTGGGGCAGGGGTAGGGGCAGGGCCGGGGGCAGGGGGCAGGCACTTTCTCTGGACTCTTTCTGGAGTTCTCTTGTGCTCTCTCATCATGTGCTCATGCATGCATATTCTCTCTTAATCCTTTTATCCCCTCTCTCCTAGGCCAGGTATGCATACACACATGTATACACACCCACCGTATAATCATAGGGGGAAGATGAAATATTCCAGGTGCTGCTATACAGGCTAGTGGAAGAAAAAGCTTGACTAACTCACTCACCCCACAGAGGGTAACTAAAACCCTAGTTTTCTGTCTGGAGGTTTGAAAAAGGAAGCACTAGGAAACCAGAGACTGCAAGAGAGATAGAGCACAGGAAGGAGATACCACTATCAAAAAAGCCAACTGCAAATGTGACCTACCCATTTCCAGTGTTTTCCCAGAGATCAGGCTTTGTAGCAAAAGTAACTTAATTAACTCTGTACTCAGAGTCTGGCTCATTTTAGTAACAGTTATTGGAAGTGTACCACGTCACACACATTACAGCTTCCTACCAAATGGGACAGATTACCAAAGAGTAGAGGATGATCTGTCCTGCATGCATAGCACCCATCCTGCATGAAGCACTATAACTTGCTGGGCTTCTGCTTCTGTCCACTCCCTCCTGCAGCAATACCACCCCAGGCCCAGCACTAGTAACTGCCCTATCCTGGGAAGCTAGTTGACTTCACCATGGTTCCATGGTTCCTGCCATGTGGATTACCCTATGCGCATGATCCGGACATGACTATTAACCCTACTGAAACAAAGACATGTGTAACATGTCCGCCAGACAACTGGCATCATTACTCTTACACGAGAATGGTCACATGCGCTAAGCAGGGTGCAAGACTTCTTTTTCGTATCCATGGGTTGAAGTGCTAAGGACCCCTGTAAGCAAATTGCCCTTAATAAACTCTAATTGTGATGAACAGATTTGCCTGCTTTGTTCTTTGCATTCAAATTATCTTCTTAATTTGGGGAAACTTAGTCATTCCCACAGTTGCAGAGAACGCCAGTAACACCACTGAGCTCTGTTATCAGCCATGCCCGAAGGAAGGTCTGTCCTGGACTGAATACAAGTCAGTGTCTTTTTTTTTTTCTTTTCCTTTGCTTAGTCCAGTTTGGCTTTCTGACATGTTTAATTAAGTGGATCTAGTCTAAAACAAATAAACCCTTGAAGCTTCAGTGACCAGCACCATATTCTCTACTTTAGTATTTCTGACAGGCCAGCCTCTGATTATCACTAAGATCACAACCAAGAAAAGTGTGCTCCACTTACCTTCTTCTAGTTTTTTCTGTTCAAGCTTCACCTTCTTTGCCAATAATTTCTTTTCTTTTAACTTCTGGCTACAAATACAAAATAAATATATCAATCCCTTAACTACCTTATTGTTTATTTTTATTTATTTATTTTTTGAGACTAGGTCTCACTATTTTTGCCCATGGAACCACAGGCTCATGTTGCCCAGGGTACCACAGACTCAAGCAATCTCCAGCCTCAGTTTCCCAGGTAACTGGGATTACAGGCGCATGCCACCACGCCCAGATATTTTTTTGGAACTAGGTCTCGCTATGTTGCCCAGGGTGCCACTAGAACCGTGATCCCCAGTCCTAGCCACGCTCCATAGGGCTGTCACTAACAGGCATGTGCCACCATGCCTGGCTATTTTTTATTTTTTTTAGAGACTAGGTCTTGTTATGTTCCCTAGGGTAGTCCTGAACCCGTGGACTCAAGTGATCCATAGCTAGCATCAGCCTCTCAGGTAGCTGGGATTACAGGTGCGTGCCACTACACCTGGCTCTTATTGTTTACTTTAGGAAGTAAACATTCACTTAGAGCAACTTTAAAAATTTTATAATTACACAAAAACTACAATAACATAAGAAATACTTTCACATCCTTAAGTTACTCCAACATCAGCAGCACTATCAAGTTGCTGAAAGAGAGGAATGTGTGTCGCCCCAGCATGTGCCACTTTTGCATACTATCTCGATTAGTCAGGTGAGAAACAGCAAGAAGAATACTGATCCTCTCTGTCCCCCTAAAAGCAGGAAATAAATGTCCCATGTGAAAGGTACCCTCCCTGTACCAGGAAGAAGAGACTGCTTTGGCACTGGAAACAGGGAATCTAGAGTTGACAAGGCCATATAAATAAACCTTGTTACTTCTACAAAGAGGCTAAGAAATCATGGACTCAGAACTGATAATGGAGCATCCAAAATGGAGTCAGAAGGCCATTAGAGGCATGGAGCTCAAGCACTTCTACCACAGCAGGCTGGTTAGTGACCTGGATTTTACAACCACTTATATCACCCCCATTAAACCAGCTTCCTTAGCTGGGAGTGGTGGCACGCACCTGCTGTCCAAGCGTTAGGAAGCAAGAAGCGGGATCACTTGAGTTTGTGGGTTCGACACTACCCAGGGCAACATAGTGAGACCTGGTCTCAAAAAAGTAGCTGGGAATCGTGGTGGGTGCCTGTAATCCAGCTGAGGTTGGGGACTGCTTGAGCCTTGGTACCCCGGGCAACATAGTGAGACCTAGTCTCCAAAAAAACCAGCCTCCTGACACTTGGAATTTGAGGCATTTGGAGATATTCACAAGAATCTGCAAACACTACAGGACCCTGGCTTCAAAGGGAACAAGCTATCACTGCTCTGACATGTGGGCATCCCTTCCTTTTACCTGTTTTTCTTCCCCTTAAAGACTGTTACTTTACTCATAGGAGCAACTCTGCCTACACCAGCTCTGCATTACCCCCCACTTTGGAGCACTTAAACAGCTAGCCTGGGTCTGGAATTCTAAAAACTTTGCTTCCTCTTCAGACTGAGTTCTGACTTCCTGTTGGATTCTTTTTTGACATTTCACTAATTTACTGCCCCATGTCTCAACTTTTATGCTGTCAGTGCTTCACAAATTGTGAAGATATAAAAGCTGCCTGCTTTGATTACTTTGTGGGGTCTCATGTCTTTGAGATTCCTGTACATATGAAGTTTGCTTTCCTCCTTTGTTAATTTGACTTACGTCAATTTAATTATCAGACCAAAGAATCTTGAATAAGGGAAGTTTCCTGCCTACACTGTCTACGTCATGAATCAGGTCAAATTCTCAGATATCCTGAGGTGACAAAGTAACCTCAGAAATATGGGCAATGCCTTTTCATTCCAAGATATTTAAAAACTAATTTTAGAATTCTGTTCAGTTCTCTAAAAGTGGAGAGAGCATTTATTAAAATGCATACGCACTGCAGCCTGTATAATCATGTACTGACATAGGTCACACTTCCTAAGCTAAATGAGAAATGCGCTCACATTATGCATCAATTAAAAATGACAAATTTGATGATTTTATGGTAACATGGATGTACCTAGAAGAAATCATATTAGCAGAAACAAGTCAGAAAGAAAAAAAACAGAAACCAAATGGTTTCACTAATAATGGACAACCAAACAAAAGTACACAAAGGGGAGGGGGGACCAGCAGGAGCGGCCAGGGAGGGGACGTGGTGGGTGACCCCGGGGGATTACAATGATATGAAATACATACATAAATAATTTATGTAATTAAAAAAAAAAAAAAGAAATGAGCTCATAGACAGATCCTTGGTAAATCTGATGTCAGAGTACAGAATGAAGGAGACAGAAATCCATGAAATGACCGAAGTGCTGACTTCTAGCTCTAGGTAATCTATAATGAGGTGAAGGTGGGGATGGGGATAGGGCATATCAGGGAGGAACAATAAATGACGTAACCTCTCCCAGGTTTCTGAAGGAAAAGTCATTCCTGGGTTGGCTACTCTACCACAGGCTGAACATCCAGAGGTCTGCAGGTCAGACAGGTCAGTTTGCTACCCCAAGGACCAGCATCAGTCATCTACTCTCACATTTCCCACCCTTAGGTCACCTCAGTTATAGAATGTTACAATGCCCTTACCGCTTCTTCCGCCGCTTTGCAGTCTGCTCCTCTGCAGCAATTTTATTCCTTTCCAGTCTCTTCTGAAACTCTGCATCCAATTTTTGCTGAAAAAAGGCCATTTAGACACACTTGAGCCTGGGTAGATAGCAGGGGGGTTCTGTCTGGCATGGGTCTGAGATTTCTAGAAGTTACACCACTGGGGGTGCTATGAACTCATCATGTCTCAGCCCTTTCAATATATGACTCTGATGGCAAGTAACTATTTCAATTCATACCACTGATGCACAACTATGAGAGAAACTAAGAGAGGGAACACACTATCTTCATGGAAGACATGGAGCATACCAGCTCTGTTGAGCAAGGGCCTAGAACACTGTGACTTTGTGATTTAGAAGAAAAAGTATATATATTTGGTCTTCATCTACTATTCCTGGCATATAGCTTCTAAAATGCTTACAAATTTCCCATCTAAGAGTCAATAGGGTATCATTCATTATATTTAGTTTAATTCCCAGTTTCTGAAACAGTTCCAAATATAAAGATGACTAGGTGTCTTTTGTAATTCACAAACTCTTTCAACCATAGTTAAGGAATGACTTTTAGAAAGTCAAAAGGTAAAGGGTTGGTTACTAAGGGAAATATCAGCTTCACCTCCCAACCGCCTGAGACAGGAGGGTCTAAAGGTTAAACAAATCACCAGGGGTCAATCATGCCTTCAAAGACCCCCAATATATGGAATGAAAGAGCTTCTGGGTTGAAGAACACATGGAGGTACTGGGGGGGAGGGATGGAAGCTCTGAGTCCCTTCTATCTGGCTGTCCCTGGGTTTGTCTTTTTAAAATATACCAAAAATCTAGTAAGTAAGACACTTTTCTGAGTTCCTTGAGCCACTCTAAGCAAACTAATCAAACTCAAAAAGGGAATCTCTATAGCCAGCTGTGAGAATTAGGGCAGTAGTAACCTGGACTTGGACTGAAGTATCAGAGGCTTATAGAGTATTGGGCAGAGGAGACATTTGGAGTGCGGACGTTTCAAGTCCTAACTAGCTACCATTATCAAGTAACTGATTGTGCAGAATTAACTTACCGCCATCATCTGGTACTAAACACATATCTAGCTTTCAAGTTACTGCTTTCTAGCAGCAATCTGTTTCTAGGCCTCATCTATAAAGTGGAGAAATAATAATTCTTCTACCCAGAGACTTTCAGAAGAAAACTAAAATGCAATAACCTACAGGAAAGCTTTTATAAGCTCTACATCTACAACTCAAAGAAGGAGATGCAGGAAAGCACACACAATTCACACCAAACATATGAGTTAACTGGAATTGCAGGTATTCAGCTAAAAAAAAAAAAAAAAGAACGAGAAGCAATAACTCAAGTGGTGCAGGAGATCCTGTTTCCTATTTCAAGGCAAATGGCCTGAAAGGGAGAGGGTCTCTGCTATGTTCTCCACAAATGGAAGTCTCCTCCCCTCATTTGTCTCCTAATGTGAATACCAGGCAGTGATGAGTCTGACCTAAGAGTAATGTGAACTTTACTCAGTGTCTTGCTCATGCTGTCCTAGAAGGCAGCTCTCACACATGCCATAACCAGGTACATCTACTCTTCGAAAAAAGTTTTTTTTTTAGGTTACAGGTACAAATTGCCCAAACCTATAGGCTCGACCAGCCTTCTCACCTACCTTCTCAGCCATGGCATCCATATAGTCCTGTCGCTGGTACTCCCTCCGGCGCAGATGCCTGTACACATGGAACTCTCCACTTCCAGCCCCTGCACTTGAACCTATAGCCAAGACAATTCAGAATTCTTGATGAAATCCAGTTACCAACTTAGGCTATCCTTAATCAAAATGGAGTAATAGAAGGTATCCTGCCTACCACTGTACTCCATTGTACCCCATAATCTGGCACAGTCCCTGGCATAATGTAGGCTTTATTACATATTTGTTGCATGAATGTTGAATGTGAATTCGCAAAACATTCCATTCTAATGCAAGTTTAAGAGGAGACTGCAGTTCAGTATCAGACACCTACAAGAAAGTCTGCAACCTTTCCCTCCCCTCACAGGATGATTTCACATTTGGCATTCTAGATTCTGAAGTTGAAAAAATGTCTGCAATATATTAAATGATTCAATGACAGGGCTCCAAACTTTTTTATACTTTTATTACGTTTTAAAATAATTAGTGTATGTTAATTTACAACCCAGCAAGATAAAACTATTTCCACTTAGAACAAATATTTTGCATTATTAAAAACAATGCGAAAGAAAAATTCTCTAATTTCAAATCATACACAACAATAACCCTTTGTTATAAAGGGCAAAATATTGGGGCTGGAGCCGGGCATGGTGGCGCATGCCCATAGGCGGCAGCCTAGGAAGCCACGGCCAGGGATTGAGGTTCGAGTCCCGCTGGGGGCACATAGTGAGACCTAGTCCCAAGAAAATAGTTGAGCGTGGTGGCGTGCGCCTGTAATCCCAGCTACCTGGGAAACTGAAGCTGGGGATTGCTTGAGTCTGTGGTACCCTGAGCAACGTGAGCCTGCATTTCCACAGGCAAAAATAGCAAGACCTAGTCTCAAGGGAAAAAAAAATATTGGGGCTGGAAAATTATTTTTCCAATCACAAACTTAATTAACAAACAGTAAGCACAGGATTTTTATACCTCTACTTAAAAAACCCTATTTACCCACCCACACACCCACACAAACATTACCCATTACATCTCGGACAAATTCTGGGGGAGGTCGAGGTGCCCATTCACTCATTTTTTCTGGAATTGGAACTGCTTTGTCCTGCAACAGTTAACCAGGAAAGCATTTATAAGTATAACCTGCTGACAAAGTCACATCTCTTATAACTAAAGAACTTTAACTGGTGATATAAGGCAGTTTTGCATCTAAGAACGGAGGCTGAGTTTACCCTCTCCCCTTTGTTTCAGCTTTACTCTAGCTGGAGTCTACCACAGCCTACAACCTTGCCGGGGCCCCAGTTCAGTTTTCAGAGCAGAGTTCAAAAATGAAAGTCACCATCTATGGTTGGAGAGTCAACCCTTCCTAAAAAAAAAAGTTCGAGAACTTTTAAACCAGTTCTTTTTATGATTGAGGATCTCAGTTGTCTCAGCCATAATCCGCACTATTTAGAAGGATATTAACCCTTGGGCTAAATCACCGATTCTACCTTTCCAGTCTAAAGCTTCTGTTCACAGAAAGGAAAAGTGGCAAGGGTCTTAGAGCACGGGAAGCGGCTCCATAGCGCCCTCATCCAGACTAGGCTCGCAGACATCAGAACAGAAGAGAAAACCGCCATGTCCAGAGATGCCTATTCCTTCCTAAGGACTGGACCTGGGCCCGCGGGTCCCGGAGGTGTCAGAACCCAAGGGGGGGGGGTGGGAGTAGCCACTGAATTCGCGTCTCTCTCACCGGGTTCTTCATGAGCCGCTCCAGTTTGAGCTTCTGCTCCTCCGCCGCATTCTTGGGGATGACGAGTGCCTGGGGCTCCTTTTTGGGCCTCGGTGGTCGCACCGACGAGGCGGCAGAGCTCGCCATGACAGCTCCAGACTTTCCTTAGCGCGCGGCGGTAGCGCGCAATGATGACGTCAAAGCCGCGCGTCAGCAAGCGCAGTGCTGGAGCCGGGCTGGGCGGGGCAGAGCCGGGCTGGGCAGGGCAGAGCCGGAAGCCGGAAGCAGGCTGCTGAATATTCATGAGCCTGCGGCCGGTAGGTTATTTCGATCAAAGCAGGTTGGTTTCATTTCCTACTCTTGAGCAAAGCCCCGCGTCCTAAAGCCGATGCCTTTAGGGAGAGCTGGCCTTATGTGCCCGAGGCTCGGCCCAAACCGACCTCTCCAGCACCCAGCACCGTGTGCATCGAGACTCCCTTGATCAAGGAACCCTGCTGATGGTTCCCTTATCCCCGCCCACCCCGTGCCTTTGTCCTTGCTCGTCTTTGGGTCAGGTCCACTCCGAAGCCCCATTATTTCTGCTTATTAAAGGCAGCGCAGACGCATCACAATGAGCCTCCCGGAAGACTGGGCCCCTGTCTCATTGGTTCAATTCTAATTATTCCGCACGTGACACCCAGCGAATACACCTGGGGGAGTGAAGGCATTTTACAACAAAGAGAAAAGCTGCCCCTCACATCTGGGCGTTGACCTGGCACTCAAAGCTAAGTCTTGGTTGGACTTAAACACGATTTCCCAGAATATCACACAAGGCGATTCTGTGACCATGATAGACTAGGACATAAACAAGACTGCTGGTAATTATGTTTGAATTTAGATGAAAACAAGAATGTTTTTGGAACCAGAAATAGACCAAACATTTACCCACTCTGACTAATCGGAGTAATTGCTTCTTTCTGACAGCACTAGCCTCAGTTTATTCCTCCCACTTTAAATACTTATTAAGATACACAATCTCAGAATTGTCCCCTCTTCCTGATGCCTCTAATCTAGAACAAAATTCCACTTACTTGAACTCACCCCCAAATGGCCTAACTCAAGCTAAATTATTCTTTTTTTTAGAGACTAGGTCTCATTATGTTGCCAGGGGTAGTCCGCAGACTCAAGTGATCCCTAGCATCAACCTCCCAGGTAGCTGGGATTACAGCCACACCACCACGCCCACTTAAACCAGATTCTACCTTAAGTTCTTTTTAACATGCCTTTACTGATGTAAATAGTACAGTTCTTCCCCTCCAAACAGGCAATAAACCTGTTTGTTAGTAAACATCTGCTGATAAGCATGGGGTTGTGGGGGCCAGGCACCTCAGAAACTGCTCTTTCTGCTGCCCTGGGCTGATCTCCCATTGTTTCCAAGGGTCAGATAGCAACCCCCATAACAGGCTCTGAAAATACTCCTGGCTGCCTAAGAAGGGGTGAAACTCTGGGGGCTAGGGGTCATGAATGATGGGAGTTCTAGAGGTTCATGTCTGTCACTAACTTCAGGAGTGTGGCCTAATCACTTGATTCTACATCTCATGCATGCCAGCAACTCAAGCACCTTACCTTTCCTTGAGCATGCTATAAAAACAAAGATTTTACCTAGAGTGTCTTTTCCTCCCTGGAGAATTCCCACACATTCTTCTTAGCTTGGCTTAACTGGTATCGCCTCCATGAAGCCTTCTCTGATTGCCTCCCAGCCCCACCTCCAGGCAGTTATTCTTCCTGGTGCTTCCCCTTCTCTGGGTCCTACTGGCTGGTTTGTCACAGTTACCATGGTGTGTCCTCACCATCTGTCTCCCACTAAGCTCTGGGGGAGGGTTGAGCCAGAATCCCAGCATCTAATCCTGGTTGAGAGTAGAGTGGGTGCTTCTAGAACACTTGCAGAACAGAGAAATGAGGAAGAAAAGGAATCAATCATTGCCTAAAAAAAAAAAAAAGAAAGCAGATGAAGTAATGTATAAATGAGATGATTAAATGATGAATGAAGGAATGAATGGGGAAGTTAAGTGAATACCAGAAAGAATGAATGAACACTCCATTATTAAATTGATACTCCATGAATGGATAAAGACATGAGACAGTGAATTAGCCGAGAAGTACAGAGAGAGGCAACTGTCTTCCTGGCACCACCAGCCTAGGGTCTGGCCCAGAACTGGTGCTTGGCGGATAACTGCTAGGTGAAAGTTAATGAATGAAGTGAATGAATACAGAGAGGTGGGGAAGAGTTAAGGGGTAAGGATACAAAGGTGCCAGTAATGACAACCTAAATATCTAAGCCAAGTCTAAATGTGTTGACATATCTATCACTCTGATTGATTGATAAGGAATGAGATCCAAAGTTGTGAGTGACCAACTCAGAGTTCCACAGCATTATAGTCCTGGGTCCATGAGGAACTGAGTGATCATGTGACTCCTGGGTGGATGGATCTATATGCCCAAGAGACCCAGGTGGAGAACATCTATGTGGTACCTTGTTAGGGAGAGCATCTATGTGGTACCCTAATGGGGCTTAGGCTCCATAGAGGTCCTGCTCTCTGGGAGAAAAGGGTGCCCCACTGACTTCCAGTAAATTCAGACCTGGCATGCCCCCCTTCCTGCCACCAGAGGGCACCAAAACTCCACCTTCTGGTCTATGTCCCGGAGACTCAGAACTGGGCACCTAGGAAATGTCTACCACCCTGGAATCCAACTAGTACTTTGGTGTCTGGCAGACCTAGTGCCACCTACTCTGAATGGTAGGTTAGGCAGAAACTTAACCTCTTGAGCACTATTTCCTTCCATACAAGATGGGGACAAGCACACTTACTCTTGACACCAGTCTGTGGATAAGGTGATGTGATGGTTGTACAGTGCCTGGCATAGCACCTGACCTTCAATACAGGTTGACTACGTGTTGGGTAGTCTGACTACCTGGTAGGGTGACTACAAATATAGTTTGATTATAGGACTGAGGGTTTTCCCAAGATGCAGGACTTTCAGGAAAGTGTTGGGCAAATGGGGACAGTCAGTCACCCCAGACAGGTGGACACTCCTACTCCCATCCTTTGAGTTGCAACTGGTACTTAAAGCACTAAAATAGCAAAAATATTCACGACTATTCCATAATTAGACTTTCTCATTCAATTAGTGAGTCACTGGTCTTTCCACAATGACAAGACAACAGTGCCACCAATGGATACTAAAAAAACAAAGATGGAATACACCCACTTTGGAAGATGATGTGTCGATTTCCCATAAAGACAAGCAGAAACCCATCATACAGCAATCTCACTCTGGGTAGTTACCCTAAAGAAATGAAATATACATACACTGAAAGCTCTATATGTGAATACATAGAGCAGTTTGATTCATAATTGCTCCAAACTGGATGCAACCCAAATTTTCATTCAATCCATACAGTGATATATTACTCAGCAATAAAAAGAAAAGAACTATTGATATGTGAAACCATAAGGATGACTCTAAAAAGCACTGTGCTTAGTGAATGAAACCAGCTTCAAACAGCCAAAATCTGGATGATCCTGTTACTTGACATTCTGAGAAGTCAAAATGAAGGGACAGAGTACAGATCTATAGTTGCAAGGGGCCAGGGGTAAGAAGAGGGGGTTGATTTGGCGATTGGGGGTGCTCCACATGCGGAGGTGGTACCTGCACATACATATTTGGCAAATTTGTTGAACTGTACACTTGAAAAATGACAAATATGTCAGAAAATTATACCTCAAAAATTGTGACATAATAAACAAAGGTTGACTTGCAGATTGGAGGGAGTCAGCGTTCCCCCCCCCATTATCTTGGTGCCTTTGGGGAACACTGCCAGCTTTTAGCTCACTGTGCCTGTCTGAGGTGGCTCTGACCAGTCATTCTGTCCTGGGCTGCTTTGTCCCGCAGGGGGCGTAGTAGCACTTTGTCCCACAGAGGGTAGAGTAGCACTGATGGCTTTCTGAAGCTTGGAGGTCAATGGGAAAAAGCCCATATTCTGCCTGGGCACCCTGCATACCCACAGGTCAGAGGCCTTGGCTACTTCAGGGGCTGGGCTATACCCACAGGCTAGGGTACTTTCTAAGCTGAGCAAAGGCAGATGGTGCTTTGAGCTATAGTTAGCATTGTCTTCAACCTCCAGAGCTTCAGTTCAATGCACTAATGTACTATCGCTGACTTGAATTCCCAAGCTGGAATGGTCTGCTGCTTGAAGCACCTGGCAGAAGAGATGCAACTTCCTTCTGGAGGCTGGCCCTGTCAGCACGCTCCCCAATTATGCCCTCATGTTCGAAGCACCTTCCTTGAGTGACCTCCTATGAAGATGTGGTCAAGTCACAGATCCTCTGCTCGGCTCTGTATATAGACAGACCACACTCAAAAGGCCCCCAGAGCAATTACAACCCAAGTCACTGACTTAGTTGGCACTTTCCATATGCCTGAGTCTTTGCAATTGGACCCTGTGCATTATCTCAATTCAATTTTCACAAGAACCCTCTGAGACAGACATTAACTGTTGTGTCATGAAAGAAAACACACAAAAAAATATACAAAACCAAAATATGCTGAATGAGTAATCACAAAACCAACAGCCAAATGATACCGTTCCAGTCAAGAAAGAGAATATGACCACCTTCAGGGCTCACTGCTCCCTCTCCTCCCCCTCCAGGTACCCACTTTTCAGCTTACTTTAATTTGCATTTTTATATTTTTGCCACCTAACCCTGCATCTCTAAAATTCACTTCATTCATCCTGTTTTTTGAACTCTACACACTTGGAATCAGGGAGAATGCATTTGAATTAGCTTTCTGCTACTCAGAGTCACGTCTGTGTTTATTCTTCTACAAGTATCTTTTATCAAAAAGAAGTTCTTCATTTAAATGTACTCAAATATATAATGATTTCCTTTGGTTAAGGTTTTTTATGTCCTATTTTAGAAAATCTGTTCTTACCACAAAGCTATAAAGAAACTCTCCTGTATTATCTTTGCTGTCTTCCTCTCACATTTA
>PVHY01007280.1:38077-68844 GCA_004024945.1 Uropsilus gracilis
TTTTTTTTTTTTTTTTTTTTTGAGACTAGGTCTTGCTATTTTTGCCCGTGGAACCGCAGGCTCAAGTTGCTCAGGGTACCACAGACTCAAGCAATGCCCAGCCTCAGCTTCCCAGGTAGCTGGGATTACAGGCACGTGCCACCACACCCAGCTAATTTTTTGGGACTAGGTCTCGCTACGTGCCCCTGGCGGGACTCAAACCGTGATCCCTGGCCCCAGCCGCGGCTTCCTAGGTTGCCACCTCCAGGCATGTGCCACCATGCCAGGCCTTCAATTTCTTTTAATTAAAATTTTTATTTTCTAATTTTCATACAATATCAGTCATGTTTGTATGATTGTTGTTCCCCTCCATATTGTACTCCTATCCCCCCCCCTTCCCTCCCTTTCCCCCTTCCTTCCTCTGGTCAATCCAACTTCTCCCTCCAACTTCTCCCTCCAAGTCCATGTTTAGTCCACTGGTCTTTTCTTCTTCTGGGACAGTGTCCCTTTTTCCTTGGTGCAGACTTGCACTTCTGGACAGTAGCAGACCAGGCTTAAAGCTTCACTTTGCCTGCGGTGCACCACCACTTCTTCCTGTGCTTCCCAGCATCTGTGATATGCACACATCACATAGCTGGACAGGCCCAGGGAGTGAAATGACAGGCTTATGCAATACAGAACAGGAGGTGAGGGAGAAATGCTTCTCTCCTCCACTGCTTGGGTGCTGGATTCTGAAATGTATTCTATGTGACTAGAGGGTCTCCGTTGGTCTGCGCCCCATAACGCCTGCAGCAGTGACCAGCACTGTAATTCCAATTATAATGGCTTTTATTTCTCTTCTCTGTTTCAATCTGCCTAGTGCATTTCTAAAATAAGTTACATACATTCTGGAGGGCACCTAGGCTGAGGCAGTTGGAAATTTAAGCAAAACAGACCCTCAGGATGAGGTTTGGGAGAGGACCCTGCACAGATCAGACTGTAAGAAGGTTCCCTCTGCTGGGGTAGGTAGGTACGGAGAGGACCCCTGACATAGCAACATGATTCATTAAAGTCTTTTGTGTGATGGACTGAGTTGAGATTCAGGTTGAAGGTAAAGTATTAGGTTGTGTGTGCTAGTGACACATGAAAGGGTAAGAACTGGCTGCTTTCTGTTAAGCGTCAGAGAAAGCTCAAAAGGATGCAGGGTTGAAGGTCATGCAGGGCACAGTGGACCGGACTCCCTCTCCTTAAGGCTGGTATACACTTACTACTGCTGCTGAATGTGTGACCTGGGTCACCGCTGACAGAGGGTCACTTCATGGAGTTCTGTTAACATCTTTGTGGTGAGTCGATGACACCACCTTTCATCTTAGAGGGGCCGCTGACTGGCCTTGCCGTAATTTATATAATCCGAGATATGACTTTGCCTCCCCTGCCTGCAGACCCTTGCCAGCAGCACCACCACTCAAGGACTTGCCCAACATTTCTTTAGACTGGCTCATTTTATGGCCAGGGAGGAAAAACACCTAAGGAATTACACACAGTGCATGAAAGCTGCTGGTCTGGTAGGGCATGGAATGGACGGCTGTGTGTTTAGATGAGGTGCCCACTGAAGGATAACATCCTGAAAGGCAGACTTCCTCTAGGATGTGGCTGTATGGAGTCCACAACCCTATAGTTATAATTCATGGATTAGGAAACCAAGAGATAGAAGTAGGTGTGGCCCTTCTCACTTCCATCCCAGAAGTCTACTGGGGAACCTGTGCTTCTCATCTTCTCAAAACTAGTCTCAGCTGGACAAGAAACTCTGGGTTTCAGGTGTGGATTCCACAGTAAGGGTACTAGTGGGTCTGAATGGATGATCACCACATTGTTTGTGTTGGGCTCTCATGGCAGTGAAAGAGCAACAGGATGAAGGGCTGGGGACAGTTGACAATGATTACCATGACGGGTTAAGTCACTACTGCATAACGTTGTGGCAAGTACCTCTAGAACTGGTGGGTTTACTTGAGTCCATTCCTTGATGCTTCCATGTTCAGTGATAACTGTCAATGAATAAACACAACAATGATGTAGTGACCCAGAGATCTGATTTCTTTGGGTGAGGGAATCAGGACTGGAGGATGGAGGAGGGAGATGATGAAAATCAATTATGGCTCTGGGAGCAGTTGAACCTGGAAGGACTAAAGTGGCTTCACTGACTCTTCTTTATCACCTCTTTGGTTGAGATTGTGGCCAGGTACCATCTGAAGGCTCTGTGATTGATCATAGAATGGAAACATGTTTGGATTTGAGAGCTGAAAGTAGTAGTCTAGATAAAAAGTTTTCATGCCCATTTTACATCTTCTGACCCCAACCAGCTTCATGGAGGTATCACCTGGCATATCTTGCCTTAGTATACTGTGTATCTCATGTTTTTTGCCCAGGGATGGCTTGGCACTCAAGTAATCACAAATCTGGAAGTAGCCGAGAGCACGTAGGGCAACTCTTAAGTAGTTGGGGACAAGAACAGTGGATGACTACGCCTTTACTTTCTTGAGCAGACAACTCTGAGGCACTTTTTATAATTACCTCAGAGCATCCCAGTCACCCACAGTGATGACTATCTCTACAATGGCTTTCTCTTCCTTTTTTCAATCTTTTCAATGGGGTGTTCCTGTTCTCTGTGACCACCTCTATTAAAAAGTGCCTGCATGCATCTTTTGTCTCAGCTCTGCTTTCTGCAGACCTTATGCGTAGGCATTTTGGAGATAGATGCATTTAAAAATTTCTGAATATACAGAGATTTATCTATCATTTTGTTATTGATTTCTACTTAAATTGTGGTCAGACAATATGACCCAATCATTTCAATCTTCTGAAGTGGTAAGACTACTTTATGAGCTGGCATATGATTGTTGTAAATGTTTCATACCTACTTTAAAAGAACTGACAATCTGCAATTAGACATAGATTCTTATATGCAGTGATCTTGCTTATAAATGTTTAACAACTGGCTTTTGGGGGGTAGGGAAAGGAGAGGAAAGAAAATTCTGATGTATTTGCCTACCATGGTCAATTTCAAGCTACTAATGTGATATCAGCTGGCTCAAACAATTCTTGAAATTGTAAAAATAAGCTCTCATGAGTGGATACAAACCAACTCCAGCACATCCCTGTGACTATCTGTGTCCATAAGTTTAGGTTGTTTAAACCTATATCCTTACTATTTGTCTGACTGTTTTATCAGTTTCTGTTGAAAAATATGTTAAAATCTCCTATTGTTAGAGTTAGCTATTTCTCCTTTGCAAATCTTTTGAGACTTTTGCTTTATTTATTTTTAAGACAACGTTATCAGTTGCATACAAATTTAGAATTATTTTATCTTCTTGGTGAATTCAATCCTTTATTATTGTGATGAGATACTCTTTTTCTTAAAGATTGCCTTTCACCTGAACATCCTCTTTGATATTACTATCCCATATCAACTTACTTTTTGTTATGTAAGTCTTTGTATGTCTTTGCTTGTTTGCAATTTACATCCTTTTTCTCTTTTCAGTTTGAATCTTTCTGTATCATTATGATTTATATATATATTATATTGACATATATAAAGATATGTATATATATATATATATAAAACACTATGTCACTACCTGCTTAACGTTCTATACTATATGCATAGTAACAATCTTTGCTTTTTATTTTACTTTTATTTATTTATTTATTTTTTGAGACTAGGTCTTGTTATTTTTGCTTGTGGAACTGCAGGCTCATGTTGCCCAGGATACCACAGACTCAAGCACTACCCAGCCTCAGTTTCCCAGGTAGCTGGTATTACAGGCATGCACCATCACGCCCAGCTATTTTTTTGGGACTAGATCTTGCTACGTGCCCCCGGCGGGACTCAAACTCCGATCCCTGGGCCCAGCTGCAGCTTTTTAGGTTGCTGCCTACAGGCATGTGCCAACATGCTCAGCCCAATCTTTGTATTTTAATTAGAAAAATTTCAAATGTAAATTCATAGATTTAAAAAATTTATTATTTCAGTGTGTATTTTTTGTCTTTAGAGTTATACTTTACTTTTTTTCCTATTTAACCTCTTTTCTAACCTACTTTTTGATTGAGTATTTTTACTTCATCTTTCCTCCTCTGTTAGTTTGGAATTTATACATTATCATTCTTTTTAGTGATTTTCCTACAGATAGCATTACATAACAGATTTATTACAGCTAACTTAAATGTAGTTTTATTCTCTTTAACAAACTGTAAAGACCTAATGCACCTTAATTTAATTTATTTTATTAATTTAATTTAATTTTTATTAATTTAATTTAATTTATTACTTGTGAGTTTTTTTGACTTTGTGACTTGACATCTTCTATCATTTTCTGTAATTTTCAACTAGTTTGTTTCACTTTCTTTTCTCATTCAGCTTTTGTGACTCCAATTTCATTATATTAGAAGATATAGTATAGCCTGATTCCTCCACATATTGCATCTTGCTTTTTTGTTTTCTATACTTTTGTTTTTCCATGCTTTATTCTGTACATTTTCCTCTGATGTAGTGATATATATGTATATATATATTTATAATTTACATACATCTATTTATATTTATATATAATTTATCTCTATATATAAATAATTTGTTATGGAATCCATCTGTCAATTTCTTTCTTTTTTTTTTTTTTTTGAGACTAGGTCTTGCTATTTTTGCCCATGGAATTGCAGGCTCTCATTGACCGGAGTACCACAGACTCAAGCAATCCCCAGCCTCAGCTTCCCAGGTAGCTGGGATTACAGGCTCGCACCACCATGCCCAGCTATTTTTTTTTTGGAACTAAGTCTGCTACGAGCCCCAGGCAGAACTCAAACCCCGATCCCTAGGCCCAGCCACTTCATAGGCTAAAGCTTACAGGCACGAGCCACTGTGCCCGGCCCATCTGTCAAGTTCTTAATCTAACTTACTATTTGCTTGGTTTATTTGGTTGTAAATTTATGTCCTACAGTTTCCAGTTCTCTGTTGTTCTCAATCTCATCTTACATAATAAGCATATTAATTTTTTTAGTGTGCTGATAATTCCATATCTGGAAACTGGATCTATTTCTATTATTTGTTGTTTCTTTTAGATTTCCACCACTCTATCTCATCTCCTGGTGTGTACAATTCTTTTTAGTAGGCATTTAGAATTATACTAACTACTCCAGAAGGGTAATAAATTTGCTTCTATCAGGATACAAATTGCTACTGCCTGAGACCCCTGATATGGTCACTTTAGTTCAGTTTCAGAAAATGAGATGATTGGAGTCTGAACTTTAGTTCATATCAGGGTTGGTCTATTTCTGATTATTCTGATTGCTGAGATGTAGTTTTTTTGTGATTTCACTGCCCAAAGGGCTGTCCAGGCTTCTCAGGCTCCCAGACATACAGCCATCTGTGGCCTGAAATGCTCCGCTTCCCTCTCTGGTTTCCTATCTTCTCCCAGATCTTCGCCTTATAGTTCATCACCACCTCCTTAACACACCAGTGCTTCAGGCAGATTAAAAAACACTTTTGACCAGCTTTTCTAATTTCCTCAGTGCGGAGGCTGATTGGAGTTACTTAATGTGCCATCACTGGGAATGCAAGTCTTAGTAGTAAATGCTATTTTTCAATCTCCGTTTTTACAGCTAAAGGAAACAGGCAGGCTCAGAGAGGTTATATAACCTGCCCAAGGTCACAACAGTAAATGATGGGGCTGGGATTCTAGTATAGTTTGACCTGAAAACCTATGTTCTTAGTTATAATGCCACAAGCCACCCAGATCCTTGGCTTAAAGTCCTGGTTCACTGCTTGTTCCCTGGTTCCTCCCTGGAGCTTGTCCCACCTCTCCTTTCTCCTCTGCCCAGGACCCCCACAAATTCAACCATGCCTTCAGCCCCTCCTTTGTCCTCATTTCCCTTCATACACTTTCACCCAGAGGCAAGGCAGAACTGAGGGGAGAAGGAGTTCAGATGCAATCAGGGCACAGTGTGATGGGGGCAGGCTTGGACATCGCCTCCCCTTCCTGGGGCTCTAGGGAGCAGCTGAGTTTGCATGAGCTTTATTTGGAAGCCTTCCACCCTTTGCTGACTCACATGCAGCTTGAGTCAACTCACACTCTCTGGATTTGCACCTATGCTTCCTGAAGTTGCCACAGAGCAGGAGGGGGTCACGCGAGGGGCCTGACAATTCTTCCTGATGAATTTCCTCATGGGGACACCTCTGTCTCACTGGCTGGCCCAGTTAGACATCTTGGATCAGGAATGTGACTTAGTGTGACTGACTCCACTTCAGTTCCCTGGACACGCCAGTGCCATCAGCAGGGCTGTACCGCGTCCTTAAGAGTCTCTCACCCAACTTCCCAAGGAAAAGAGGCCACCAATTATGAAGGCTACATCTGCTGCCCACTCTGTCCCCTCCAGTTGTTAGCACTTCACCACCTCCTCTTTCATTCTGTCTCACAGCTATAAAGACAGGCTTGGAAGTAAAGCAACTTGGTTTAAATTCTGGGTCTGTCATTTAAAGTCTGACCTTAAGTGAGTCACTGGGGTCAATTTCTTGAGTTTAAAAAAGCCCATGGTCGGGCACAGTAGCGCCCACCTGTAATCCCAGCTACCTGGGATTCTGAGGATAGGGATCACTTGAGTCTGTGGGCTTGGGACTTCCCTGGGCAACATAGCAAGACCTAGTCTCTTTAAAAACAAACAAACAAAACAAAACAAAAAACCATGATACCTCCACACTAACACAATTAACAATTTCTTAGTATCATCTAAAACCCAGTCAATGCTTTCATTTCCCCAATTGTCTCAGAAATGATTTCTTTTTGTAGTATGATTGCATTTAGTTTCTATGTCTTATCTGTATCAATTTCTCTCCCATATTTCTTTTTCAGGATAATCATTTGTTGAAGAAACTGTTGTTTTTCTTACAGAATTTCTTAGTTTGGGACCTGGTGAAATGCATTTATTAAGAATCCTTTAACATGTCATCCATCCTTTTGTTGTTGTTGTTAGTAGTAGTAGTAGTATAGTATCAATAGTAGTATAACTCATAGATTTAGAGGACTTGATTAATTTGACTTGATTTGGGTTGTTTGCATGCTTGCTTGAGTAGAAGAGCTATGTTCTCTCCATCAGCTCATGTCAGGATCCCAATTGTGATTGTGTTATTTTGAATCATCTTGGGGTTGACCAGTGGTTAGAATTTGGCTATATAATCCATCTACTGTATAAAACTCCAACTCATCTATTACATATAAAATCCATCCATTATACAAAGCCTTGCCTAATGGTTTCTGCAGCCTGAAATGGTTGTTCCTGGATCCATCATTATATTGAATACTATACAAATGTTGAATTTCTATATCATTCTTTATGCACTTATTAACTGGTATTTTCCTCATTATCCACTTGTCTTTCTAAGAGATGCCATTGTTGTCACAACCCACATCTCTTTGGCCTACCTTTGACTTGGTCATATACACTGGGGATTGCCTGCCTCAAGTGCCCATGGCCCTGCTTCTCTGGCTGTAGGATCCAGTTGCCAAGAAACTTTTGTCTGGTGGATTGGGAAGTACTAATTTATGTGTAGCCTTGGTCTTGTAGGATATGGAGACAGTGATAATTAGATGAACTGTGGCGATATTGACTTTTCTTTTTTGCTTTAGAAAATGTGAAAAAAAGACTAATAGCTAATGAAACATGGTACCAGGAGAGTGCTTTGGGCACTGGAAGAGATCTTCATCCTTGGCAGCTGAGGGAAAATCTGTGTTGGAAGTCAGACCCAGCAGGAAAGAAAAAAGAGAAAATAAAATGTAATATTTGAAGAAACACAGTGTTGAAGAAATTTCTAAAATTGATAAAAGATACAAATCTACATATCCAAGAAACTCAGGAAAACCTAAGCAGGATAAATACAAATAAAATCATACTTGGGCACACCACAAATTTCTGAAAATCAGAGATGTAAAGACAGAACTCTAAGACATAGAACAAAGACATACTACATTCAGTAGGACAATATGAATAATTTGCTTCTTAAGAGTCATTACAGAAGGTGGAAGAAACAAAATTACATTTTTAAAGTTCTGAAAGGAAAAAACCTGCTAACCTGGCAGCCTATGACAAAAGAAAATATTTTCCAAAATCACAGGAATTTTTTTTTTTGGATACACAAAAGCTGAGAGACTTTGTCTCCATCAGATCTGTATTATGAGTTCCTTAGGCTGGAGTAAAATAAACCAAAATGCTAGCTTGGATATTTAGGAAAGAAAGAAGAACCTGAAATAGGTAAATAAATGGAAATGTTAAGAAGATATGGAGCACATCAGTTCCTCAAAACATTAAACTTACAATTAAATATAGATCCAGAAACTCTACTTCTGGGTTTATACCTATAGGAACTGAAAGCAGAAACTTAGATACTTGCACACAGATACTTGTTCACAGCATCCTTACCCACAATAACCAAAAGGTGGAAATGACCATCAACAAATAAATGGAAGAGCAAATGTGGAATATACTTAGAATACGATATAAATAATACTATTCAGCCTTGAAAAGGAAGGAAATTCTGACACATGCTACTACCTGGAAGGACCCCAAAGACATATGCTCGGTGAAATCAGGTGAATGCATAAGAAATAATATTTTATGATTCTACTAGGAGATACTTGGAATGATCAAATCCACAAAGCAGAAGTAGAATGGTGGTTGTTGGAAGTTGGGGGCAAGGAGGATAGGGAGTTTTTAATGGGCAAAGAGTTTCAGTTTGGGAAGATGAACTTTTGGAAATGGTTGGTGGTAATTGTAGTTCCATGATGTGAATGTATTTAATGCCACTTAAAAATGTCTAAAATAGAAAATCTTATGTTCTGCACAGTTTACTCCTACAACAAGTTAAGACTACTAATTGTTTAAAGCAACAATAATATCATTGCCCATGGGGTTCTTATCCTACGTATCAAAATGTTACAGGGCAATCCAAAAAGGCTGGGGGGAGGCATGTAATGGTATTATAATGTAGACATCTTACATTTTTATACACACTTAGGTAAACTGTAATGAAGTCAAAGGCAGATTCTATCCTCACCTTACCCAATAAAAATAAAAAGGTATAGAAGCAATAAAGTGCCATAGAGAAGATAAAGTGGAATAAACATATTGTTTGATTTATCTAAAAGATTAAAGGAAAGAAATATAAACTGATGTAACTAGTGGGAAACAAGATAGCAAGATGGTAGACAATCACATTAGATTTAGAGTTTTAAACACTTCAGTTAAAAGACAGATCATAAAAAAAATCATCAGACTGAACTGAAAAACAAAAAATGCCACATTTGTAGACCAGCGGTACCCCAAAAAAGAAAAAAAAATAAGACAAAAGTCCCAGCAACAAGCAGCATACTTTAAGAATAAGGACACAGAGATACTGAAAATACAAAGATCTAAAAAAGATACACCCTACAAATACCACCTATAAGAAAGCTGGGGTGGCGATATTAATAGCGAAGTAGTGGTAAGACAAAGAGAACTCCTGGTGATAAAAAGGACCCTTGCTCAAAGATAAAAGGACAAGTTTACCAGAAAGACATTACAATCCTAAATGTGTTGGGTCTAATATCAGTACTTCAAAGTACAAGGAGGAAGAAGCTGGCAGAACTAAAAGGGGAAACAGGCAAGCCCACAATCACATTTAGAAATTTTAACACTGCTCCCTCAACAGCTAATTTTTAAAAAGTAGACAAAATCATTAATGAGGATATAGATTTGAACAATACTCCCAATAACTTGACCTAATTGACATTTATAGAATATTTCATTCAACATGGAATATTCATATACTGTATTGGAGACAGAAATTTTGGCCACTGGAATACAGGTTTTAATGGTTCCACATCAGTGCTGAGGGCTTTGCAGGATGATAGAAGAGAAAAATTACCTTTAATTTAAGAACAAAAATGGTTGTGAATTTAGGTAGGCAACTTAAACTTAATTATAGTTTAGTAATTTTTTTCTTGTACTGATAGAAGTCATTGAATTTGTTTTTTCATCTTTTCTGAGATATAATCTTTTCTCCTTTTTAAGTATGCAATGTCTTTATACCAAAATTGAAAGTACTTTGCATTCATGTATTACACCATATCATGTGTTGAAATAACATTGTTATTTAAAGCTTTGGAAGCTTTAATTTTCTAAAACAAAATTGGAACTTCTCCAAGAATATTATAAAAGAGTACCCATAATCCCTTTGTTGTCTTGTAATTTCATTTTTAAACAGCTTTATGAAGATTCATATACAACAAACTGCATGCTTACTCTGTATAATCTGATAAGTCTAACATATGTAAATCATTAGTGCAGTTCAAATAATGAAGATATGCAGTCTGCAATAGTTTCCTTATACTCAGTGTGAGATGTCCTGTTTGCTCCTCTCAACTATCTTGGCTTCCCTCCCCAGACAACCTCTGATCTGCCTTCTAGCATAGTGGATTGCATCTTCTAGAATCTTACAGAAAGGGAATAATACAGTAAGTCATCTTTTTTTCCCCAGAGATTAAGTCTTGCTATGTTGCCTGGGGTAGTCCCAAACCCATGGACTCAAGTGACCCCTGGCCTCAGCCTCCCAGGTAGCTGGGATTACAGGTGTGTGCCATACACCTGGCAGTCATCTTTTCTTTTCTGACTTCTTTTACTCAGAATAATTGTTTTGAGATTTACCCAAGTTATGCATGTTAACTGTTGATTCCCTTTCATTGATGGGTAATATTCCATTGTATGAATGTAGCATACTTGACTACTCAACTGCTGGTATGCATTTGGGTTGCTTCCAGGTTTTGGTCATTTCAAATAAATATACTCTGAACATTCATGAGGAAGTCTTTGCATGAACATATGCTCCCATTGATCCTGTTTAAGAGAAAGGTTGGGTCTAATGGTATTTTTAGCTTTCACTTTTTCTGAATTCACCAAACTTTTTCACAGTGCTTTAGAGATTTTATATTCCCAATAGCTGAGATGAGATTCCATTATTCTCACACCCTCAGCAGCACTTACTGTGATCAACCTTTTACATTTTAGACACATGATTGGTGTATCATGGCATTTTGGGGTTCAATTTGTATTTTCCTAATTAATCATAGGGACGCCTATCTTCATCATCTGAATTATACTAATGATTTACGTAAGTTAAATTTATCAAATCATACACTAGAAACATACTAGGTTATTGTATCTGAATGCATACTTGTCATCCATACATCTTTGGTGAAGTGTTATTACATGTCTGCTCAGATTTACCAGTGAATCCTTCTGGATCTGGGGTCTTCCCTGCAGAAAGGTTTTTAATGAAAATTTCAGCTTCTTTAAGAAATACAGGGCTACTGTGGTTATTTTTTTTTCCCTAAATCTAAATAATTTGAGTCTTTCAAGGTATTTGTGCAGTTCATTGTTGAGTTTATTGACATAAAATCTTTCATTTTATTTTCCTTTAATTACCTGCATAGTCTGTAGCGCTGTAACTCCTCTCCTGTTTGATTTTGGTAATTTGCATAAATTCTCTTTTTCCTCATCAGTCTGAATAGAGGTTTATCGATTCTATTGATCTCAAAGAACCTGGTTTTGGTTTCACTGTTTTTCTCCATTTCCTCTCTGATCTTTATCAGTCATTATTCTCTCTAATTACTGTTTTGACAGCATTCCACATGTCTGATATAGTGTGCTTTAACTTTCATCCAGTTAAAATACTTTTTAGTTTTTTTATTTATTCTTTGATCAATTTAGAAGTAAGTATTTAAATTCTGAACATTTGGGGCTTTTTCCAAGGGTCTTTATGTTACTGATTTCTGCTTTAATTTCATGTGGTCAGTGTGTATGACTTGAATCCTTTTAAATTTTGGTGCTTGCTTTATGGCTAAGAATATAGTCTATCTTGGTAAATGTTCAATATGCACTGAAAAAAAATATATGTTTGTTGTTGGGTGAGTATTCTGTGTTAACCAGGTCAAGTTGGTTGATATTGCTGAAAATCAGGTCTTTTGGTTTTCAGTGTGTTGTTCTATCAACTCTTGAGTGCAACTGAAAATCTGTGATTACAGAGCATGTATTTGTCTATTTCTCATTCCATTTCTGTCAGTTTCTGTTTTATAGATTTTGAGTCCCTATTATTAGGTGCATAGACATTTAGGACTACTATGGACTAGGATTATTATGTACTCTTGATGAACTGATAAAATTCTTTGTTCTGAAATCGACTTTATCTGCTATCAGTATTCAGTATTGCCATTTCAATTCCCTGATTAGTCATAGTGAGGTCTGTCTTTTCTCCTTACACATCTTTAATCTATTGGTGTCTTTACATTTAAAATAATTTTCTTACAGGCAGTTTGTCTTCTGACAACCTCTTCCTTTTATTTGGGTTTCTTAGGCCACTTAAGTGTAAAGTGACTATGGACAAAGTTGGGCTTAAATCTCTTGTTTTCTATTTGCCCATCTCTGCTTTGCTCTTTTCTCCCCCTCTTTCTTCTGCCTTTTTTTGGATAAGTTCATATTTTCTATTATTTAATTTAATCTCTTTTCTTGGCCTATTAGTTATAGTTGTTTGCTCTGGAACTCTAGGGTTGTTTTAGGATTAATACATCACAACCAGCCTTCAAGTGACATTAGATCACATCACATATATTGAAAGAACATGACAACAATGTACTTCCATGCCTTGCCCCCCAGCCAGCATACTATTGTCATACATTTTATGTCTACAGGTTACAACCTCCTCAATGCGGTATTATATTTGCTTTGAAAGTTGAGATTAACTTTTAAAGAGATAATAGTAAGGAAAAAAATGCTTGTACTTACATAACTACCATTTTTGGTAGTTCATTCCTCTGGGTAGATTCAGGTCGTCAACTAACGTTTTCTTTCTGCTTACAGCAGCATTCTTTCCTGTTTCTCGTAGTATAGAAATGCAGGTGAATTCTTTCTATTTTTGCAATTTGAAAAAGTTTTTATCTCTTAAAAACTGTGTAAAATATGCATAACTTATCTTAGCCATTTATAAGTGAACATGCAGTGTCATCAAGTGTATTCATGATGTTGCATACCCATCACTGATATTTATACCTCAAACTTGAACCATTAAACAATGATTTCTCATTCCTCCTCACCCCCTTGTCCCCCTGTAGTCTACTTTTTTTTTCTTTCTGATACTAGGTCTTGCTATGTTGCCTGAGGTAGATCTGATTCCACAGACTCAAGCGATCCCCAACCTTAGCCTCCCAAGTAGCTGGGATTACAGGCACACGCCACCATGCCTGGCTGCTTTTTTGAGACCAAGTCTCTCTATGTTGCTGGGGTAGTCTCGAACCAGTGAACTCAACTGATTCCAGGTCTCTTGCCTCCCAGTGCTTGGACTACAGGTGCACGCCACCACACCCGGTTATTCTACTTGCATTGACTATATTTCTCTATTCCAGGCACCTCACACTTGTCCTTATGTGTCTGACTTATTTCACTTAGCATGTTTCCAGGTTCATCTGTGTAGTGGCAGTCTGAGTAATATTCTGTTTCATATTTTCCTATTCATGTTTCTGCTGATGGATGCTTGGTTTGTTTCCATCTTGTTTTCATTCCTGTGTACCTCATATGCCTTTTCCAAATGCTATATTTAAGGGTTTCTCTTTATGATGTAATTTGACTATGATGGGTCTTGATAGAAATTTCTTCACATCTCTTGTAGTTAGGATCCGTGAAATTTCTTGGATTGGATAGCTTACAGTTTGCATCAAATCTGGACAAGTTTCAAGTATTATTTCCTCAGTTTTTTGGCTCCCTTTACTCTCTTCTCTCACCTCTGTTGGGGACTCCAATTACATGTGAATTCAGCTACTCCAAGTATCCACATTTCACTGATGCTTTGTTCATTTTGAAAACAGCTAACCTTCAAGATTTTATTTATTTTCTCACAACATTTGTCATTTATCTATCTTTATGCTTATAATTCAGGGGCAGTAATTACCTTCATAAGATTGTGCAAATAACCTGGCTGTCTACTCCCTAGACCTTTTCATCATCCAAACAGAAACTCTGTAACCATTAAGCAATAACTCCCCATCCCCAATTTCCCACCCCCAAGGAACCTCTGCTCTACTTTCTGCCTCTACATGCTTGCCTCTTCTGATAGTCCGGAAAAGTGCCATCATACTGAATTTCTCCCTTTGTATCTGGCTTGTTGACTTGCTTGCAGTCTTTCTGCTCCATGTTTCACTCTGAATTGTTCCATTGCCACACCTCCATGTTCACTAATCTTGTCTTCTGCGGTGCCTGATCTGCTATTCATAGGACTTGGGTACTTCTCAATCATTGTTGTTTCATCTCTAAAAGCTTATTATGTTGTCCACATTTCAGCTTGCCAGACTCGATCCTTCTCCTAGCTTCTTGAACATATGGAATATCACTACAACTATTTTAATGTCTTTGTCTACCAATTCTATCATCAGTGCCATTGGTGGGTCACTTCTAGTGGCTGGTTTTTCTCCTCATTATGGGTTACTTTCTTTTTCTTCATGACTGGTAATTTTAAATTGGATGCCAGCTCTTGTGACTTTTAATTTGTTGAACACTGTCTCTTTTTGTGTTGACTTTTGTTCTGGGAGGCACTTAAATTACTTGGGGATTGTTTGTTCCTTCCAGGTCTTGGTTTTAAATTTTGTTAGCTAGTTAGCAGGCCTTGGGTTCTTTTGTCTAGAGATCATTCTCCCCATTACTGAGACAAGACTCTTCCTGAAACTTTCACCCATGAAACTACCTTGGACGTTTTCACCCTGACTATGGAAGCTGTACTATGTTGAACCTATGTGGGTACTGGGCACTGCTGTGCTTCAGGGGGGCTCCCTCCCAGTCTCAGGTAGTTCCTTCCCATGGACACTCTGCAAGGGCATTCAGTACCCCCAACTGGACACTTAGGGAGGGTGCTTACAGGACAGCAGTATCCTCTTGCTGGGCAGCCCTTCCTTGGGTTTTGTTGTGCTAACACTTGTTCTCTTCATTTCTTAGACTTCTGGTTCTGTTTGTTCTGCAGGGAGAGACTCATGGACCCTCTTCAGGCTCCATGTTCCTCTACTTCAGCTGAAACTTTCTCCAGGCAGCGAACGGGGGCAATTTTTGGGATTTACCTGACTTGTCGCCCACCTTTCAGACATCCCTGCTCTTCATTGTCTCATGGTTTGAGTGTCTTTGTTTCAAGACAGAGAGTACATTGCATCCAGGTTGTTCTATATTGACTGAAACAGAAGTCTAGAGTTTTAACTTTGTCCTTTCATCTAGCTACCATTTCATTTAATTTTTTAAAAAACTAATGTGATCTGCCGGGCATGGTGGCTCATGCCTGTAAGCCGCAGGCTTGGACGCCGCGGCCAGGGCCAGGGATTGCGGTTTGAGTCCCGCCGGGGGCATGTAGCGAGACCTAGTCCCAAAAAAATAGTTGGGCATGGTGGCACGCGCCTGTAATCCCAGCTACCTGGGAAGCTGAGGCTGAGGATTGCTTGAGTCTGTGGTACCCTGGGCAACGGGAACCTGTTCCACGGGCAAAAATAGCGAGTCTCAAAAAAAAAAAAAAGAAGTTAATTTAGGCTGCAAACTGACTGTCAGTTGGGGACCAACAAAGAAGGCAGCTGATTCCTCATCACACCATTGTCCCTCTGCCATTTCTGAACTTTCAATTACAAATACATGCAATTTGTCTTCACTGTTGAAAAAGTGGATTGTTAAGCTGAGGTCTTGTGATAGTTTCGTGGTTAAACTATTCAGTACATCTATTAACTTGAGTGAGACAAAAATTCTACCTTTACTTTAATTGATTTCTAATTAAAAACTGCATTTAAGAAGCAACTATATCAAGAGTGGGACCAGCTGGAGCGGGTGGGGAGGGGAGGTGGTGGGTGACCCCCAGGGACTGAAATGATGTGAAATATATATAAATATTTAAAAAAAAAGAAGCAACTCTATCAATATTAGCTGCACCTGCCACTACTACCAGTGGTAATGAGGAATATTTTCATATCAGATCTTGGTTGTTGCGGAAACTTTGAGATATCATTTACACTCATCATACTTTGAAATTGCTGTAGTCATCAGAGGTGCTGCTAGAGTTTGTGATTTAGTGTTAAGAAAGAAGCATAAACATCACCATATCACAAATTTAAAAAATGTTTTGATTCCCTTTTTGATTGCGTTTGATATTTGACTTTCAGGATAATTTCTTTCCTGTGTACGTCTATATATTTCATTCCACCAGTTTTAAAACATTACTCTGCCTAGGGGTTCCTACGCTTCACCAGTCCACTAAGGGGCTCAAGGCACAAAAGAGATTAAGAACCCCTGGCCTTTGGGAGGACACTGCAGAAATTTCCTTGCTGAAAAATAATAGTTTTCTCAGTTGCGTCTCTCTTCTTTTCTGAACAGGTTTTGGGAAAGTGGCTGAGTTTCATTACTCAAAAATTTCACTAATCCATGAATGGCTTTGTGGCCTTTTAATACTAAGCATATAAGGATATAAGCACACAAGCTTAAATTCCTCTAGAAATGTTCTACTCAAAGGGGTTCGAGCTTGGCTGAGTTAGAAATGTCCACTCGAGGAAAGCGTCTGTTTGAACCATCACGGGTACACAAATCACATTTCTGAAGGAAATGCGCAGTCTCAGGGCCTCATAACACCTGATGGGCACAGGTGTGGACACCTCCCCACTCCCTGCTGGCAAGGTGCCTGGAGTCCCATGGCAGTGGTGTCCTTGGAGCAAGTTCAGTGTCACATCTGGAGGTGGCTCACAGAGCATCTTCCCACTTCTTGTTCTGGTTGGTGAGTTGCTCAGGAGGGGAAACTCACTCCATGGGTCAGGCCTGGGTACCCTCTTTGGAGACCCCATGCTCTTGTTTTACCCTGGAGCTCTCTGAGACCAGGTCACCCTTGATCAAGGGCACAGATAGGGCCTAACTTCACTGTGGACTTCTTTCCGGGCAGACGGTCCCTCCCAGGAGACTGTGTCAGTGACAGTGGCTCGACTTTTCACAGCTGTGGAGACTTCGGGTAGCCAAAATTATCCCTCTGTGGCACATGGAGGGGGACTTCTAACCCCATCTCTTACCTGGAGGGAGAGCTGGGAGATATGACTGCCAACGGTTGGATGGTGGGGTCCCTCTGGGAACCTCTTCCTGGGGACAGCAAAGTGTTTCTTTCTTCTCTCTTGGGAGTGGGCCTTGGATTCCATTTTTCCCAAGGCCCTTCTGAGGTGGCGCTACCAAGTGCATCCAGCATGGGCCCAACTGTCCCCCAAGCCTCAAGTTGGGGACGCCCAGCCATCCTTCTCCACTCCCAACTCCCAGTCTATTAATGATCTTCCCCCGTCCCTTCTCCCTTTTTCTTCTGTCTTGGCTCAGATCATTACCCCTCACCCAGGCTTGTGGAAGCTTCCTGATCCCCCAGTTTCACCTTTCCCCTTATAATGCCCTCTCCCCCACCCTCTGTCCCAAGAGGATCTGTTGAGAAAACAAAACTGACCACCTCAGCTCTAGTTTTAGGCTGGCTCTGGCTCCTTACTGTCCTTCATTTTTGGTCCGGCATCAGCCTGGTAGCTCTCATCTCCCACTCCCTACCCCTTGCACCTGCAGTCTGCCCTCACCCATGCCCTCAGTCATCAGCCCATATCTTCCTTATGGCCCCAGGGCCCGGCTCATTCTCTCTGGTAGCCCATCACATCGCCGGAGGCATGCCTGGCTCTGCCTAGCTACCACTTAGGTCTGGCCTGACATGGAGCTTGTTGAGGAGTAAAGGAAACCATCTTGAAAATGCTGCTGCCATCTTGCCACGGCTGAAGTTTCCCAGGTTCTCACAGAATCTGGGCTTCCTGCAAGCACCAATTTGAGAAACAGGCCTGAGGGTTTCACCCTCATGGCTATTCTGAAGGAAGGGCCCCCTTTCACTTGACCACCTGATGCTGGGCCTTCATGCCCAGCAATGGATCACCATCATCTCTGCTGTGGTCCAGAGTCCACTGTGGCCCAGGGAACAAGTTAGACTGTCATCCCACAGTGGGCACAGACCCTGTCATACTCTGGGCCACCATTCTGTGGAGGTGGCAGCTTTCAGTGCCCTTTGCTACTTTTACGCCTGGTTGCACTCTCAGTGCTGAGCAGGTAAAGCAATCTCCGTGGAAGCTAAGCCTGACTGTCAGGAGGGACAAGTGGACTCCGTATCTGTCCTAATGCCACCCGGAGGCCACCTCGGAGCCCTTCCAAGGCGCAAACTCACTGCTGGAGCAAGGATGAAGCCTTAGCCTTGGGGATGACCTCTGGGTTTCAGCTGTTTTCGGGTGGGAGACTCGAGCTGACTGAGAGGCAGAGGCAGCCAGAGCTCTTACCAGCCCTGATTCACTCCCTCCAGCCTGAACCCTAGTTCACACCCTCCTCACTCCAGTCAGGGCAGGCTGAGGGCCTGCAATGACAGAGTTTAGAACCCAGACCACTGGGCAGGGCATAAGAGCACAGAGGGGCTCCAACAGCATAGACAGAGATGCCAGAAGCAGGGTGCAGGCTGCTCCCCTGAGCACTTGCCTTGTACCCCTCTACTGTGGAGGCAGTAGGGACATTGGCCATTTTGGAGCAGGAACTGGGTCGTTGATATAGCAAAGCCCTAGAAGTCCATAAGGGTGGGGAAAGGCAAGGTAGGCAAGCTGAGAGTAGACTCAGAAGGATTAGCTGTCTGAGGTGTACCTATTACATCTCAGATACAGGCCTTGCAAGGGCAACCCGGGGTAGCTGGGCCCCCTGCCTGTGGGGAGGCAGTTCAGATTGGGGGAAGAGAGATGGGTTTGGCTCAGCTGAAACAAGACCCTTCCAGAGGGTCCACTGACCCCATCCCATGCTTCACTGTGTCCCTGGACGGCCTTTCATCATCATCTTCTGTTCTGCACCATGCTTTGGTCCTGCCCCAAGCCTCTGATCGGCTCAAACTTCCAGCCCCTCAACCCCTCACACCCCATCTCCCAGAGTCCCATAAAGGTCTTTGTGGCCTCTGCTCCAATTCCTAAACCTTCCTCGGACAACCCCAGCTTTTTTTTTGAGACTAGGTCTCGCTATGTGGTCCAGGGTAGTCCTGATCCCATGGACTCAAGCGATCCCCAGCCTCAGCCTCCCAGGTAGCTGGAATTACAGGAGCACGCCACCACGCCCGGCTACCAGCCGTTTTATCTCTGCCCTGTTTAGGCATTGCCTACGTTCTCCTTGCCTGATGGGGCATTTGGTCCCCTAAGACAGCTGGGTGGAGGCTAGGCAGGCACCAGGCAACAGGGGGCTCACCAGTGTCCGACCCCACAGTCCCAGCTAGACTCCATCCCTGCTAGCCAGAGGCCAGAGCAGAAGAAAAGAACAGGAGAGCTGGATGCAGTCCCTAAAACAGGCTCTTTAATAACATTATGTCTTCACTGAAGAGCTTTGCTTTTCCCGCCCGGTGCCAGGTTGGGACCAGCAGGGTTCGCTGGACCTGCGGGCACGCGGGCGGTCGCAGGGCGGACTCGGTGCCCCCGGGGCCTCGGCGTCAGCTAGTAGAAGGAGTACTGGTTCTCCACGGCGCGCGTCCGGCCGCGCGCTCCTTCGCCCGGCCCGGCCTCTGCGAGCTCGTCGGCGCTGCCAGCCGCCGCCTCCAGCAGGCGCTCGGCGCTGTTGCTGCGGCTGCGCGCGCTGAGTGGCCCGTCGGGGGCGCGCGGGACCCCAGGCACAGACGCCGCAGAGGAGGAAGAGGCCGAGGAGGACGAGACGCCACCAAGCTCCGAAGGCGAGGGGGGCGGACAGGCAGCCGTGGCGAGGCTGGAGAAGTAGTGTTGACCCGCTGGCTCGCTCCAGCAAGCTGGGGGCACAGGCACGGGCGCGGCGCTGGGCGAGGGCCCAGAGTCTGCAGCGGGACACGGGACAGGTCAGTGGACACCCTCGCCCTACCTTTCCCAGTCCCAGCATGTCAGGCAGACAGGCAGTGACCCGGAGGAACTGGTGGCCTGGGTCCACAAGGGAGCCAGGGCCTGGATTTTGCTGTCGTGGTTTGCCCACCTTTCTGGGTCACTAACTCATGGGTATAGGTGGCAGTGCCAAGAGATGGCACTCATTCAAGGCTCGACATCCTTACCCCTCTAACACTTCCTTCCTGCAGTAGCTCTGTGTTGAGTCTCACCATCCCAGCACCTTCTTCCCGGAGCCAGGAATCACTCAGGATGCCCACCTGGTGGGATGCCAATCCTACCATCCTGGTGGCCTGCATAGCTTACAGCTGCCTGAGCCCTCCTCTCACCCCCACCCAGGATCCCCTGCGTGGCTGCTGCCTGTGACTCCCTTCCCCCACTGCCCACCTGTCTTCCTGAGGGACCACACTGGAGAGTCTTACCAGGTGGGAGGACCTGGGCCCGCACATAGCTGCGTAGGGTGATGTCGGCAGAGCCCCCCGACTCCAGTGGGATGGGGTGGGTGTGGAAGTGGCGGAGCATGTCAAGTACGGACTGGAACCACAGGTGCTGGACGTGGCACTGCCCATGGTCATTCAGGGACAGCCGCAGGTGCTGTGGGTACAGGTGGGCATGGTCAGTGGGGAGTCCTGGACTGGCCATCTACTTGTAAATGTCTTAGGGGGCGGGGAGGACCAAATGTCACAGAGGCCACATGGGGTTGCATTAGAACTGTGACATGTGAGCCCCATCTTGGGGGGTGGGGAAGAGTTCACTCCTGTGGTGTAGATGGGACATGAGGGCAACAGAGATAGGTTGGGACAAGCATTTATCCCCACCCCAGGAGCATCCATAGTATGCTCTTCACATCCACTGTCTAATCCTTCAAAAGAGGTGGAGACAGCACTCCATACTAGAGATGGGGAAACTGTGGACCCATCTGCAGGGGAGGAAGTCACAGGTAGTAAGCCACAGGGTATGGCTTCCGCCTTTCTGTGTACCCCGCAGGAGGAAGAGAGGGTGTTTCTGGGGGGGGGGGGTGCGGTAAGGGGCAGGGATAGGAGAGCTTCAAGACATGTATGTTGTTCCAAGTCCAGAATGGAGAGATGGCCCAGCTGCCTACATGGAGGCCAGAGCCCTGGGGCTGGCGGCTGGGGTGGAAGAAGGCGATTCAGTCCTAGGAACACAAGCCTTCAGGACTGGGGTTAAGCCCAAGAGGAATCAATCTCAAATCCTGGCATGGTCTTTTGGGGCATAGGTGGGGGTCTGGGGGATGGGGTGGATCACAAACCAGTAAAACCTAGACATTTATTATGTGAAGGTGCAAAGAGCTGCCTTGTGAGGCAGAGGGCACCTTTCTGGGAAGTGTGAGCAGATAGCTGGGGTTCTGCTGCGCCCCACCACTTTGATTACTCCACTCTGCCCTGACACGCCAGCAGCCTGTGAGTTCACGGCCGGTCTTGCCCTGAGAGGGAGAGGAGACTTCTGCCCCACCCCCAACCTCTGGTGCCCGGCGAGTACCATCCTGGCTCCTGACTTGGGTGTGAGTCAGACCTCACACCCAAGGGTGGCATAGCCCTCTGGGGATGCCACCTGAGGCAGTGCTGGGCCAGAAGTAAACTTTGGGCTGCTTTAGGCGCCTGGTTGTCAGAGGAACGGTGAGGATGGCTGCTTTCCAAGGAGGTGTCCCAGGGGAGGCACTGCTTCCTCCTTGGTGGGGCCTGGGCTGCCTCAGAGAGAGGCCCAGGGAACTGGGCAAGGGAGGGACTACACAGCTGGCTGGAACTCTGAGCACAGTGTGGGCCTGGAGCAGGAGTCCTGGGATGCCCCCTGCAGTAGGGATGCATGGTGTCCTGGAGGAGCCTGGGCTGGGACGCTTTCCTTATTGGTGAATAGGATGGGGGCGGGGGAGGGGGATGAGGTTCCTGCCCCCTCTGGCCACAGTGTAACAGACACACACACACACACACACACACACACACACACACACCACCCCCATCCCCCGACTTCTCTATCATATTTCCTTTACAGGTTACAGGATAGTGCCCCTTTGAGAGCCTTCCAGCTGGACACACTCATACCTCTGCAACATCAGTCTGGGTCTCCCTTCCTACTTGTCTTCACACTAAGGATTCTCCTACTGAACATCCCACATCAAGGGCCTCTCCTACTCCAACTGGTGGGGTCGGGAATCACCTTTGGCTCCCCAGCTCCCTGCTGCCCCACTAAGTAGGGCCCCTGGGGTAAGGTTCCTCCCCTGTCCTTCAGCCTGAGCACAGGCCTTGCCTGCAGCTGGGGCCCAGAAGGGGAGGTGAACTGGCCAAGAGGTGCTATTTGGGGGCACCACCCCTGGGAGTGTTGTAGGGGGTGGGACAGGAAAGTCCTGGCTGACCGCAGCCCTGCACTGAGGTGGCTTTGGTGGGAGGCTCTCAAAGCCCTAGTGTTATGCAGCTCACAGCCCACAGGTCAGAGTGAAACCTTCAGAAGGATACGGCTGCCCAAGTGCTCGGCCACCAGCAGCTGGCTTCCCCATCTACATGAGGCAGAAGCCTTCACTCTGTGGCTGACGGTTCCCCTCAGAGAGGAGTAGAAGACAGTGATTCAACAGGCACAGCTGGGGGTCTGGCCTGAGGGATCCCCCACCCTCCAGAACCTGCTCCTGGGGTGCTGGTACAGCCTCAGCATTGGCACCACCTCAGACCCCCTTCCCCAGGTATGACCACTGAGCCTCTCTGACCCCGTGTGCACGCACCTTGGCCTTGCCCTGGAAGTTGAAGGTCAGCACATACTCCCCAGGTCGAGTCTCGCTCTGGCGGATCACGAAGAGGCCGTGGCTCCGGGGCCCGCCTGCCAGCACCAGCTGGGCCGCCCTGACTCGAGACAGTGTCCCGTGGAACCAGGGGTACTGGGAGAGCCCCAGCTCGGGCTCAGCCTCCAGCTCTGGCTCTGCTGCCACCTCCCCTGGAGAGGGTGACAGTGTGAGGGCCGGGGGTGCAGGAATGCAAACAAGTAAGAAGAGATGCAACATCTTGGTGGGTTTTGCACATAAAATGAGGGCAGAATAATTTTAGGAAAATGGCAGGGAGCTGGCCCAACCCGCCGGTGAAGCACATGAGGTGAACTAGGCAGAGAGGACTATGCTGTCACTCTCGAGGTGAGCAAGACACATGAGGTCTCCTTGTTCCCAGTGCCTGGCTCACACCCTCTGCACCCCTTTTGGTGAACATTTTCTACTGGGGCCAAGTTCAGTGGAAGGGCTTGTGTGCCAGCCTGGCCCCCACAAGCCAGAGCTGGTGGGGTGCTGTGCGAGGGGGCTGGTGGATGAAACATCAGAGGCACAGCTTTGGAGGGCAGGGTGAGGCCGTGGTCTGGATGGGGGCAGTGGAAGGCGGGGTGGGAGAGCAGCCTGTCTCACTTCACCTGTATTATTGCTATCACTGCCAGGGCCGCCCGAGGATTCCAGGCTCTCCAGAAAGGTCTCCAGAGGGACATGAAGCAGGGATTCGCCAACAGCATCTCGAGCACGGCTGTGGGGTGCTGTCACCACAGCTACTGAGGTCTCCGGGGGCCGGGGCAGGTCTGCTGCTGGAGACACGGCAGGCAAGAAGCATGTCTGGCCGGTGGTGAGCCACCACTGCCTCCAACACGCTCCACTGCTACCCTGGCCAGCTAAGCCTCCACCTACCATCAGTCAGGAGCTCGCAGCTGCAGGAGGCCACATGGCTGGCCAGACAGCCTCCCCGGGCGCAGGTCAGCTCAGCATCCTCCTCGCTGTCTCTGCAGAGGCCAGAAAGCACATCTGTGTTCTGTCATGGGACTCTGCCGCGGACCACAGCTCATGGAGCCAGGCGCTGGCAAGCGCCCCTCTCAAACCCGCTCAGCTGGCTCTGTGGCCATCATGTGGATTACAAGGTCACATGAAGAGTCTTCCCTGAGGGCATGTGAACCCTGCCTACCACCCAGGAAGGGCTGGAGGCCTCCTGGGATGCCATGGGTCCATCAGATGGTGGCAGGGCCGGTCTGTTGTTGGATGGGGCCTGGGCAGCTCCTTCCCTGTCCTGGGACTGTGTCTCACATCTGTGACACAAGGTGTCTGGGACTCTGCCAGCTCAACAATACTGCAGAGAGAGGTTCACCTTCACAGGGGCTGGGAGAAGAATTTGAAGAGCAGATGGCTGGGAGGGTGGCAGGGGAGGGATTACAACCACTTTGGGGATCAGGGGACCTGGGAGGTGCTCAGGACCTTAATTGGGCTTCCTTAAATGAAGCTGTTAATTAGAAAGCAGCAGCCCCTCCCCCCGGGGTTTGGCTCACCCCATTAGCCAGAATAGCTGCTGCCAATTGCTCAGCCTGCCAACCGCCTGCCTTTTCTACTGCTGGCCTCAGGAACTGTCCTGGATGGAGCAGCCAGCCTTCCCGCTGCTCCCGTACACAGCTGACCATAGCTGGCCTCTGCTTTTACTAGTGCTGGCACAACCTGAGCCCAACCTGCTGGCTTCCTGGGCTCATCAAAGTCCCCTCCTCAACAGCTTTCTTTCTAACTACCAGGAGGCCTGACAATTCAGCACACCACTGAGGCTGTTCTCTGTCCTCCCTGCCCCCAGGCCTGCTGCCTTTCCTCAGGGCACGTGAGCACCTTTGCCAGCATGCTTCTCTGGATTGCCAGTCAGGGGTAGACAGGGACCTCCTCTCTACTCTTGTTCCCAGTCTTTTGGGCTCACCCTGCCTCAGGGCCCCCCCTCCCCTGGGGTTGGGGGGAAGGCTTGGTCTAGTATCCTTCCAGGTCCCCAGGCCCTGGCCTTGAAGAGCAGGCCTCGTGGAGCCTGTGGAGGTGGATTATCTGCAACCTTGGTTGGCATCTCTGGGGGAGGAGGACCATGAGGAAAGCCCAGTTCTCAAGCTCAGCTCCTGCTCTGCCTGAAAGCAACTCTCTGGGAAGGCTTCCTATCCTAACCCTAACCCTGCCTTCCTATCCTGGGGGCCACTTGGGTACTCACCCGGGGTCCACACAGCCCTGGATGTCAGCCACCCACGAGTGCTTCTGCAGTGAGTCGATTGTCTCCAGGATGTACTCTGCTCCATTCTCCACCTGGGGAGGGGTTGGTTGGGGCTTCAGACCACTATCAGCCCCCAAGCTTCTCCATCCTCTAGGGGGTTCCAAACCCCAGGACAAATGGCTCATTGTCTTTGTCCCCCCTGGGGAATGTGAGCTGTCCTAAAGACTATGGGGTCCACTAGGTACCACTTCAGGTCAGGGTTCTAGAGTACAGTTGCTGCCCTCCTTCCTCAGCCCACCTCGGGTGGCATTGGGGCTGACAATAGCTCCCTAACTCAGGTCGTCAGGTCCTGGAGGCACTGCTTCTGAGCAAAGGAATCAGTGGTCTGGCATCTTTGTGGTGGGGTAAAAGGGCTTCATAACCTTCACACAACTGAGTTGGGGGGACACATGCCTTCATGCCTGAATCCTCCCTCTGTGTCTAGGCCTTTGGGACAGGTAGTACCTGAGGCATGAGAGGGCAGGTGGCTGTCCTATCTACCTGAGAAACAGTCAAGCAGTAGCCCCATGAGGGAGGTGATGTCCCCATTGTACAGATGAGAAGACAGAGGCTCAGAGCTGTCAGGTAACGAACTCAAAGTCACACTAGCACTCAGTTTCTATGATGCCAAGGCACTTGCTATCAACTTTCTGTCACTTGCCTGTTACAATGCAATCTTTGAAGGGGCCTTGGAAACTAACACCAACCCCTCTGAACAGATGGGGAAACTGAGGCCTGGGCTGTGGTGAGCAGGAGCCTCTCTGGCTCATGATGCCTGTGCATGATCAGCAGCACAGTGGCCACTCAGTTGTGGGACCCAGACTCAGAACCTCTGTCACCAGCAGATGAGGATGCCAGGTGGGAGGGGCTGTATCATCAGCCCCCAGTCTGGGGTGACTCAGGGTGTAGGGCTGGCAGATGTTTGTTAAATGAATAAGTGAGTTTGAGCTCATGACTAAACAGCAAGAGCTAAGTAAAAGCATAAACCTAACCGGAAGTCTGAAGAGGCAGGTGGGGGCTTTGTGCAGCTCTGTGTGTGTGTGTGGGGGTAGGCCTCCTGAGGGTCCTGGCCTCAGATAGCCCCTAATTCTTTGAGGAGACACAGAGTCACAGTCCTAGCAGCCTGGAGCCATGTCCTCAGCAACCAGAGCAGGCCACCCGGGTGACAGACATGGGGCCTGGGAAAAGGACAAGTTGGCTCCAGATTCACCGGGTGCCTCCATGCCCACCCTCAGTGCCTTTGTGCCCTCTGTGGGACCAGACAGGTTCCCACACTCCAGTGCCCTGTGACAGGAGCATTTGCATAACTGTTGCAGGCTGGCGACTAGTTCCTGCCTGTGGGGTGGGTGTGGGCTGGCTCCAGCAAGGGGAGGGAGGGAAGTGAAACTTTGAGGAGCTTCCACCAGGCCCCAGAGGAAATGGGAATGGGGGTGGGGTGAGGGCAGATAGTATGGGCACACTTAGGGCACTAAGTGCAGAAGCCCAGCTTCAGGTCCTCGCTTCGAGCTAGCCATCTGTGCAGGGTTCTGGGATTCCCTATCTTGCCAGAGCTTGCAGGCAATGTCCTGCTGCTGGCCCCTTACCCTCACTGTCCTGTGGAAACTGTGAGCTGTGCTGGCCTCAAGGGAGGTCCTGGGGTGGCGGTAGGATGTGGGGTCAAGGGCGGCACTCACCTTGAGCACGAACGTGTTGTCCTTCTCTGGCATCTCCAGGGGCATGGTGGTGCGGACCTCGATGATGGCCGAGAGAGGGATGCTGACCTTGGGTCTGGAGGCCTGAGGGCCACAGGGAGAGGCAGTGAGTTGCACTGGGGTCTCTTGAAATCTTCTCTTTCACCCCCTATCGTAAAGGCCAAAGCAGCACTGGGAGAGGTGTTCCCACCCCATGCCACACAAGTAGGGAAGTAGAGGGGGTTTCTGGGTAAAAGAGACTTACCCAGCAATCACACATCAAGGCTGGAATGGAGCTGGGACTGATTTCTGTGTCTTTCACTGCTGAGATGTGAGAGGCGAACACTGCTCCCCTCTACCCACACCCCCATACTGCCCTTCTGCCTAGTGCACCCACCAGATCTGTGGTTTTCACACTTTTGACTGTGACCTGTAGTAAGCAGCACACCTGACATCTGACCCAGCATGCACACACTCAGGTAAAAATATCTCTGAAATGAAGGTTTCACTAGGCAACACCCGGACAAGTGTGATCTTGTCTGTTCTGTTCATGTTAGTTAAAAACAACAACGCTGGATTCCCCCTCCAGAACAGTCTTTCCAGAGCTAGATTCTGGAGCCCCCGGCTCTGATCAGGCCTCCTGGGCAGGGTAGGGGGTGTCTCCCAGTGGAGGAAAGGGGGCTAGGTGAGCTGGCCCGGCTCCCGGGAAGGATGCTGTGCCTGACCCTCCCCCTTTGTCCTAAGGCTTCCGCCACGGCCCTTGGGTTCTAGGACTGAGACGGAGATCCCCAATGAGGCTTAGGCTCTGGGACAGGGACTTTCTCCGGAGGAAGGGAAGGGCCACATGTTGATGGGAATTCCTGGTGCCCTGGCTGCCATCCAGCGGGTTCAGGGCTGGGTTTGTGGTGGTGACTGAGGGGCTCGCTGGGCATAGCAGGCTGCCATGCCAACCAAGGGGGCAGGGTCCTGGAGGGAGTGGAGCCATAGAGGTCTGCAATAAAGGCTAGGGACTTCAGCTGGGCTCCTGCTGGCAAGGTACTGGTCCCTCTGCCCAGCACTTGAGGGCTGCCTGTCTTGGTTGGCTGCTTCTCACCCAGTGCTAACAGTCTCTGTGACCCTGGGCTATGTACACAACTTCAGGCCTTTGCACACTAAGCTAGCTCATGCCTCCAGAAATGCCTGTCTCCCAGTGCTCCCTGGAGTGAGGACTCTCATCCAGTCTTGCAAAAATTGGTTCCTCAAGGGTAGGGGACCAGCTGCATTGCTCCCCAGGTCCTCAGAGATGGCCAGGTGCCTGGCTACAGGGCACCTAAGTTCAGGAGACTCCTACTGCAGGGTGAGGGCACCTGATTCATGTGGTAGCATGAGGAGGATGTCTGGGGATCCCAAGAAAGAGCCTCTAAGCCTGTAGGAGCAAGAGAAGATCTGAACTATGTGTGGGTCAACAGGGCTCAAAGGCAGGAGTGCCCTGTGGGGCTCATGGCCCTGGAACCACATCTGGGATGCCCAGACCTGAGCCCTAAGCATGGTAGGACCCACCTTCCCATAGGTGTCCACTGCTGAATACCCAAAGGCTTGCATGAAAAAAGGAGGCTCTGAGGCCCATCGGGGGTAGGATTCATTTGCCTTCCTCAGGCTGGGGAGGGCTCAGTGACTCTCAGGAGCCCTGTCTTGAGCCAGGGGTGGGGAGTGGGCTGGGAGGAAACTAATGGAGCAGGCACCAGCTGCTGCCTCCCCACCCGGAGGGCACAGACGCTGCTATTTACAGCAGGCAGCTGGGACTGCCACTCAGGGCCAGGAAGGAGCCAGGAGCCTCTGCTCCTGCCCTTTGGGTGACCCTGGGCAAACTCCACCCTTTGTGGTGTAGATTCCTCTCAGGGTCCTCACAGTGGGTGCCCAGCAGGAAAAAATGCCCTCAGGTAATATGGGGATCTCAGGATTTGGGAATAAGGCTTTGTAGAGAGGGAGTCCTTGGGAAGTCACCTCACTCACAGACACCCAGCCCCGGGGGGCCCACGCCTTGCACCTCCAGTGGAAAGAGGCGAGGAGGGGCACCCAGAGCTCTGGCAGACTGGGAGATGGAGAAAGAGACAAGACTCAGGGTGACTAAAGGCACATGGGGACAAAGTGAGCCCAGAGGTAGGTGGGGGGCTGTGTGGTTCTCTGGGGTGCTGCCAGCTGCTGCACCAGCACAACCTCCCAGTGCACAAGGAGCTCCACCTCCACGCTCCTTTCATTCCTGGGACCACCAGGGTGGAGGGTATAATTAGCCCCGCTCTGCCACCCACCAGCTGTATGACTCTGGGCAGGCCACGCCCCCTCTCTGAGTGTTCATTTGTTTTCTTGATCTGGGAACCATGATGCCCACCTTGTTGGGAACTGGGGTTATCCCCTATGTTGAAGGCTCTCAGCAAGCAGCAGGCACCAGCGTAAGTAATCCCCAGCTGCCACGCAAGGCAGCTTTGTCACCCGGAGGACAGCCACAGCTGCCTAGAGGGCTCCCAAGGTGAACCCCAATGAAGATGGGAGGGGGCGGTACACTCAGGTGAGCAGCAAGTAATGTTGGTGACAGCTAAAGGAAGCCTAACGGTTGAAACCAAAGGCACTGCGGGTGCAGGCTAGACTACAGCCTATCAGCCAAGCTGCGGACTTGCAGATTGCAACCCAGTCAGGCAAGGCTGTGGACACTCCCTGCACCCCACCCCCCTACCCCACGTTCTGTGTTGGGAGGCTCCAGCCCCAGGGCCCTGAGTGAAGAGGAAAGGGTGGCAGCCACTCTCCAAAGGACACATAGAACAGTACCAGATAGGTTCCTATAGCCAGGCAGCCCTGCTGACATTGCACAGGTGAAAAAATTGGGCTTGAAGTGGTCACAGAGGGGTCACGCGTGGACCCCCAGATCCCTGACATTTAATACCCTATTTCTGCCGACCTGACCGGGCTATGCAGGCCCCAGGAGGCCCATGCCCATCACTGGCCCCGCACTGGGGCTGGCGCTCACCTTGGGTGGCACGAAGAACTCCAGGCGGAAGCGCTCCCCAGCCACGGCTCTGCGCAGGAGCAGGCGGCACTTCTGCCACTGGGCGGCGCCCCCCATGCCCGTGGCCGCGTCGTCAGCCACCATGAAGCGCAGTGCACCCTCGCGCTGGATGTCCACCAGCTCCACCTTGGCCGCCAGGGTCCGCGACAGCCGCAGGCGCCGTGTCCACTTGTCACGCGACTCGGACGGGGGCTCGGCCACCCGCGGGGCGGTGCCAGCGTCGGGTTCGGGTGAGGCTCGCCGGTGCCACATGTCTCGCACGCCATCCACCACGCACAGGCTCATATTGCGCAGGGAAAAGCCCTTGCGGACACGGGCCTTGGCCGTCGCGTGCGCCGACACGTCCTCCGAGCTCCGCGAGTGGCCGTATGTTCCTACCTTGAGCGCCGGGGTTACAGCGGGCTCAGGTTCCATAGTGTCGGGGTGCTCCGCCGCCTCCCGGGGCGCAGGCCCGGTCACTAGCACCCGTCGTACCTCCTCACTGAAGACGTCCAGGAAGTTGGCAGCAAAGTGGCGGGAGAAGGACGCGCCGGCGTCGGGCGTGTCGTAGGCAGGGTTCTCCCGCAGGAAACGGCAGAACTTGTGCGCAAAGTCCACGGCAGCGGCCTGCGCGTGCAGCTCACAGAACTGCCGCCAGTCTGGGACCGGGGCAGCGGCTGCGGGACTGGGGGCGGCACCATTCATGGCTCCCGTCCCATCGCAGCCCCCCGCGGCTGCAGGAGAGAAGAGTGCCATGAATTTCTGACTTCTGAACAGAAGGCTCACCTGTCTCTCCCGCCTCCTCAGGCCTCCCTGGGGCTCTGTGGGTCCCTGCAGGAGTTAGGGGTGGGGGTTGGGGGGAGTGCTACCATATGCAGCTGGTTGGAGCAGCCCCCGTGTAGGAAGTGACAACGGTGGAGCCTGGAAGAGTGTCTGCACTCTTCAAAAGGCAGTATCAAGGAGGCTTGGATGGGAAGGAGGCTTGGATGCCATGTGCCTTGAGCCTGTCCTGACCTCACTGAGTTACCCTCAGTAACTCACTCCTTCCCTTCCTTCCTTCCTTCCTTCCTTCCTTCCTTCCTTCCTTCCTTCCTTCCTTCCT
>PVHY01007281.1:0-68449 GCA_004024945.1 Uropsilus gracilis
TATATAACCAACAAGGCTAAAGAAATGCTCTTGGTAGCCCAATGCTTCAATAAGACTATAAAATTCAGGCTTTACCCTCTAGAACATTTTAAGTCCCGCAGAAGGCTGCCTCCCAGGGAGTTCCCCGTGGCACTGGTAACCACTATCCTGACTTTTTTTTTTTTCTTTAGAGACTAGGCCTTGCTATGTTGCCCGGGGTAGTCCTGAGCCCGTGGACTCAAACTATCCCCAGCCTCGGCCTCCCAGATAGCTGGGATTACAGGTGCCTGCCACGGCGCCCAGCTGCTCTTTTGAGATCAGGTCTTGCTATGTTGCCTGGGGTTGTCTTGAACCTGCGAACTCAAGTGATGCCAGGCCTCTTGCCTCCCAGTGAAAGTGGGTAACCAAAGAAAGGCTTACAGGCTTGCTTCTCTCTCTCTCTGAAGCAGTTCTTTTGCAATTACCTTTAACCTTAACTGGATACACTTATCTGCCTGCTTCTCTCTACAAAGCAGGCTACACAGTCTTTATTAGCATTTTTAATGATCACCTTTACCATTGATATGCAAAAGTCAGCCAAGTGCTCTCTGCTTTCAGCTCCAAAAACTGCAGAAAAGAAAAACTTTAAAACACAGTTTAAATTTTTCACTCGTGGGTTCTTACCACCATCCCCAGTCTTCTTAACCAAAATATTAAACCAGTGCAAGACTATCAGTGCAGACTAATTTATTTTTAACAAAGTGATTTTTAATTATCCTAATAATTACAAAAGAAACATGTAAGACTCAGAATACTTTAACATTGTCTAAAACTTTTCTCAGTATTGTCCAAAGTCCTTTCCCAGATTGCCCCAAATATCCTCAGTCTCTCAGTCCTGATCATCTTACTAATGTCTAGACAGAGTCCATCTCCAGACGCTTGAAGACATGTTCCTTTGACTGCTCCTCCTTGTCTTCCATGCTGTCTTCTCCTTGTCACCTTCAGGTAGCAGGAACTCCATGGTGCCAAACCAGCAAAGTTTACTTTCTTCTCAGGCTTAACTTTTGCACGGCCTCTTTCAGACACAAGTCAAACTCAGCAAAGCAAACTCCAACACGGAGTTTAAATCTGCAAACTCCTTAACTGCATTCAGCACACATGCTGCCAGCCTGGGTCAGCCAAGGGTTGCAGGCCCTCGGTGGCCACATGGCCAAGCTCATATTGGCTCACATCTTTACAAGATGGCCGATTCCCATCTCTCCTCCACTGAACCCTTTTCTATCCAGTCTCCATATTCGAATCTCCAACCTGAATCCAATCAAATCGAATCCTGAATCCTGAATCGAATCCTTCTCTTTGTTTGCACACCCTTTATATACCCTGATTTCCCCGCCTTCCAGGAAATCTGTTTCACCTTGACTATTTCACTTCTTTCTTTCCCCTGCATCCCCCTGAAGGGAAATTCCAGCTAAGGTCATTCCCCCATTTTAACATTACCTGTCCTTGAAATCTGCAATCTTAAACAGAAGGGGGGGCCACACCCTATCACCAGCACTTAGATTATAGGTGCACACTACCATGCCAAGCCTATCCTGACTTCTGTTATCAAAAGCTAGAGCATGCCAGTTTGTAAATTTTACCTCTGTGAGATCTGACATTTATGTTGATTTACTGAGCATGTATTATGTGTCAGCACACTGCTAATACTGTCAAACGGTACCTCCTCTGATTCCTCGAGCAACCTGATGCAGGGCATATTTTCTCCCTGTAACTGTAGAGAAAAGCCAGGGCAACAAGGCTCCGAATCCTATCCCAGGCCACAAGCCACTGAGTAGCAGAGCCTGGATCCAGTGATCAATGTGAGCAAGACTTCCCTTGTCCAGGGTTGCCCCCGAGTGGATGCTGAGGCACGATAATTCAGACTTCAACTTGTCTCCAAAGTGGGCTCTTCCTCCTGCGCTCCGTGCTTGGACTTCAGGTCTTACCAGACGTGTGTTGTGAGCACAGCCCCTCGGGGAAAGGCCTGTCCTTAAACTGTGATGCCAGTGCTCGCTCTGGCCGTACACATACAAGAATCGGAATGATACAGAGGTGAACCTGGCCCCCGTGCAAAGAGGACGCACAGATTCGTGAAAAGTTCATATTTTGGGGGGAGGGCCAAAGGGGGAGCAATAACCATACAGAGATGACCGATGCAAGGTAAGAATTTTAAAAAAGCAAAAAAAAAAAAACAAAACAAAACCCTGTGACACCAAGATTTTATCTGTTTCTTTCTTTTTGGGTTTTGTTTCATTTTGAAGAAAGATGCTTTGTTAAAAGAAGATCTAGTTGGGTAAGAATAGACTCATATTAAAAGGAAATTCCAGTATACTGGCACATCAAACGCAGATTTTCAGCTTCCAGTTACTGAAAGGAGTTTGAAGACAGCCTTTGACTTTAAGAAGTTTATAATTTACTTGGGGAGCGAAGAGTCATGCTTAGGGAATCACAGGGAATGCTTAGGAGTAATTACAGAAGGAAGGATCTCTCACATCTGAGTGCTTTGCTTGTCCTGGAGTCTTACCGATTCTATCTCATTTAATCCTCTGCTCAGCTCTGAGGTCTGTGCAGCTGCTGCACGCAGTACAGGTGAGAAAACAAGGCTTGATGAGGTGAAGTGATTTGTTCAAGAAAAAAAAAAATCACTGACCTGCACACCTAAGATTTGTACAGTTAATGTAAAAGTATGGTCTCCTCCAGCCGTGCACGGTGGCACGTGCTTGTAAGCGACAGCTTATGGAGTCACGGCAGGATCTGGGGATCGAGGTTTGAGTCTCCCCCAGGGCAACACAGTGAGACCTAGTCCCAAAAATTAGCTGAGCAGGGTGCATACCTGTAATCCTAGTTACCTGGGAAGCTGAGGCTGAGGATTGCTTGAGTCCGTGGTACCACTGGCAACGTGAGCCTGTGGTTCCATGGGCAAAACTAGCGAGACTAGTCTTAAAAAAAATAACAAAAAAAAAAAAAACCCACCAAAAAACAATCTCCTCCAAGCATTGTGACTTGAATGAGACCCTGCTAAAGAGGCGAGCAATTTCTCTTGGCTCAACTCCTCTTGATAATTTGGGTCCAAGTTTTAAAAATGTCTATGGCTTGTGTCATTTCATCACTGATATCAAAATGGCATTTTTTAGCCTTGCTGACCTGAGTGAGTCAGGCAGTTTGCAGTTGTCAGGCAAAGCCTATACTGGCCTCAGCCTTCGGGCTGCCCAGGTTTTACTCCCTTACCTCCAGTTTTCTTGCTTCCCCCAGTCCCGCCAGGAGTGCACAGGGTTGTCTGTTCCCTGGGTCCTCAAGGCCAGCTCCTGTGTCCCCCCAACCTACCTCAAACCTTACCCCCTCCTCAGCCTCTAACTCTGCCACCCATCTCTGCTTTCCAAGTCTTCAGTTCCCACGCAGAGGTACCTTCATCATTCCTTTTTGACATGTCGACTTTCATTTTCCTAGGATGAATCTCATTTGACAATCTCCTGCCCATATTTCTAAGCTCCTGGGTCTCGCTGTACTATTTTTCTGTCCTCTCAGGGGTTTGTAACACCAATCATCTGCAGGTTTCATTAGCATGCTGTTTACCCCTGTCTTTCAGATCATTAATGAAGATGTGAAGTAAGACACCAGTGCTCAGGCCCCCCCACGTGCCTCACCCCCCTCTCCCATGCCCCACGCTGCTGGAATCATTATCCTTCCTGGTGTGACAGGGTCAGAACCAAACCAATTTGCATCAATCTTTGGTGATGTTGTGAAGTGTCGCCTGCCCTGCAGTCCTCACGTTGTAACAACTGCCTCAGCTGTCTGTTCTGGCGTGCTCCTCTCTCCTTCCGGGAGCTGATCAGATCTGGCTCCTCTCTCCTTCCGGGAGCTGATCAGATCTGGCCGCCGACTCCTCTGGCTGAGAGCTCAGGAGTTTCTCTGCTCAGGCAGGGCTGCAGGGGCTGACGTTTCCCTTTGTCTTAGTCTTCAGCTGGGCAGGAAGGAGGCCTCTTGGAGAAAGAGGATGGACATGTGCACAGACTGGTTGAGTGGAGGAGGGAGCGGGGGTGGCAGGCACAGAATTCTTCTTATTCACCGTGACATCTATTTCTGTTGAATGAAAATGAGGAGCGAGGCTCCTTAAGACCCTCCAAGGCTGAGTCTGATGCCTGTGCTTGTCTATACTGGGTGCCTGGGGCTGGGGTGCTTGAGGCTTCTTGAGGACAAAAAGTTCATTCTCCTCCAGGATTTTCACCTGTCATGAGAAATGCTTTCACCCCCTTATCAACTCCATGACTCCGCTCTCATCTCTCCAGGAAATCAATTCTGTACATACTTGCTCCCTGGTAAGGGCAAACACCCCCTCCTAGGGACCCCACATGTCCCTCAGAACCCACCTTGCATGGAAGGCACTTCATTTCCTCTCCTGATGATGCAGCATATCTGAGGACAATAACATCATTCCAGACTCTGCCTGATTCATGCCTGCTCCTCTGACCCCTAACTCAACCCTTTCCCCCCTTTCTTCTCAAGCTGGGAAGAGCAAGGTGGGCAGGAAGAAAGCAGTGAAGGAAATTCACAAATACACAACTGAAGGAAAGTTTTCATGCCCGGAGCTAGGGAAATTCAGAGTCTCCAGCAAAATTAGCTGAAAGTTATTTTTCTCTGGATGCAGATGAACTGAGGGAAAAGAGCTATTTTGCAACACTGAATACCTACTGAGCAAATATTTTATTGATTGATTGATTGATTGATTGTTAGAGACTAGGTCTTGCTATGCTGCCTGGGGTAGTCCTGAACCCAGGAACTCAAGTGATCCCTAGCCTCAGCCTCCCAGGTAGCTGGGATTACAGGCGTGCGCCACCACACTTGTCTTTTTTTTTTGAGACTAGGTCTCGCTTTGTTGCCTGGGGTAGTCTCAAACCTACGTACTCAAGTGATTCCTAGCCTCAGCCTCCCAAGACTGGGATTACAGGTGCGTGCCACCGAGCCTGGCTTGAGCAAATATTTTACTATTCCAGACAAAGATTCTGTGGAGTGTGAGGAGGGGTGGGTGATGGGACTAGTTATGATTGGGGAACAAGTTGTTTCAACCACTTTACAAGTGATGGAGTGTCCAGCTGGGCTGGATGCATAGGAGGTGCTCAGTAAATACCTAGGAGGTGTACATATTGACAGACACTTTCATACACAAGAACACCTTTTATTACCAAAACCCATGTCCATTGATGAACTTGTGTGTGTGTGTGTGTGTGCACGCGCGCGTGGGTGCATGCGCAGGCATGCCCATGTGTCTTAACAAGTCAGGATAGAACATTTAAAGCCCTGTATATCGGAATACCCAGTTCCAGAGTTCTTTTACTCCCTGTGTTATAAAAGCTATCTGCAGAAGCAACATGGAAGAAAATCAAGATTACCCATAATTCTCCAATTAGCAGTAAGTATCATTGACCACTTTGGTCTGTTTCCTTCCATTTCCCCCTCACATATAGGAGATTATGTCACCTTTATAATTTCACATTTTACTGGTCTGTTATCCCTCTGACAGTCACTTCTTCTATATGTAATCTATTTGCAAACATACCACATGGCTGTATAATAGTTCACTATGTGGGCCAGGCGTGGTGGCGCATGCCTGTAAACGGCAGTCTAGGAAGCCATGGCCGGAACTGGGGATTGCAGTTCAAGTCCCGCTCGGGGCAACATAGCAAGACCTACCTAGTTCCAAAAAAATAGCTGGGCGTGGTGGCATGCACCTGTAATCCCAGCTACCTGGGAAGCTGAGGCTGGGGAGATTGCTTGAGTCTGTGGTACCCCGGGCAATGTTAGCCTGCGGTTCCACGGGCAAAAAGAGCGAGACCTAGTCTCAAAAAAAAAAAAAAAGTTCACTATGTGAACGTACCATAATTTACTTGTTAGTTGTATTGATGTTGATTGAGAGGACTACACACAAAACTATATTATATATATTATAATATTATTTTAATAAGAAATGTACTATGTTAATTTAATTCAAGTTATACGCTTGAAGGGCCTTAGGACAGTTGGTTTTGGGTAAGCAGGACTGTGAGGGAAGTGAGAGATGGTAAGAAGACTGCTGCAGTGACAGCAGACAAAAATGGAGGGAAGAAGGTGGCCCAGGAAGATCTGGGGAGCTTGCTTGCTTTCCTCAGAGATCACTTCTGGTTCTGACCCCAGCACCTCCCTCTTGGCCTCAACCAGTGCTTCTCATTTCCACTCAGTTTCAAGTCACTGACTTTTCCAACTTGACTCTTCTCAGCTGACCCTTTTAGTGGAGCCGCCTGTACTCAGGCCTGGAAGGGGAGTATTTGGTGAAATGCGAAAGATTTATAAGATCTGAAGAGAAACGTGGAAGGGGAGTATTTGGAAGAAGAGTGGAGGGATGGAGTACAGGGGGGAGGACAGATCAAAACAGATGTGTGTACCTACACAGTGACTGGAAAAGCATGGATGAGCAGAAGGCACTAGGACTACCAAGAAGCATTGTAAGTTGAATCTTTTTTTGAGACTAGGTCTCGTTATTTTTGCCTCTGGAACCGCAGGCTCTCATTGCCCGAGGTACCATGGACCCAAGTGATCCCCAGCCTCAGCTTCCCAGGTTGTTGGGATTACAGGCACACGCCACCACACCCAGCTATTTTTTTGGAACTAGGTCTAGCTATGCTGCCCTGAGCGGGACTCGAACTGTGAACCCTGGTTCCAGCCATGGCTTCCTAGGCTGCCGTTTACAGGCATGCGCCACCATGCCGGGCCTGTAAGTTGAATCTTATGGCAAGTTCAAGATCAGCTCAGAAACCTGCCAATGTCACAAAGAGTATCTTTCCCTTCCTTCCTTATCAGCAACAAATGGCCTTCAATGCCATTGTCTGTAGTCAGCAGTACTGAGGTGCTGAGGTGCCTCAGAGAGTAGATGAGAAGGGGAGAGAGAAGAATTCAGCAGTCAGCTCATCAAGAGATGGGTTCTCTACTAAACTGACTATTCATGGCAACTTGTTTTAACAAATATGAGTATAATAAAAAAACTAAATACTACATTGAATTCAATTTTATATATTGTTCATCAATTATACAAAGGGCAGATTATATTATGCATGGTTCTAAACACTTGTAAGCACTAATTTCATTTTCACAACTACCATAGGCGTCAGGTGCTCTAATTGGATTCATCTCATAAATGTGTAAACAGAGATAAGCAGTTGACACACAGAACCACATAGCTAGTAGAGACAGGATTTGGACCTGGGCAGGCTGACTTTGGGGCCTACCCCCTTGTCCACAATGCTAAGTGAACTCTTTATTTTTTTAAGTGAATTCTTTAAAAGTTCCCAAGGACACTGAGGCTCAGAAGAGCCCAATCCTACCTCTCTCAAAGTCCAAGCTCTTACTAACCCAGGCTAACAACATAGCAGCATGGCATAGTTCATTGTCTGTGAATAAATTCTTTTTTTTTTTTAATTTATATACATATATTTCACATCTTTGTAATCCCCGGGATTCACCCCCCACCCTCCCTGACCATTCCCCCTCTGTCCTGGCCCCACCCCGAGTTGTGTACTTCAATTTGGTTGTTACCTTTTTTATGACTTTTCTTCATAGTTTTTTGTTTATCTTTCCCATGCAATAGTGAAACCATTTGGTGTCCATCTTTATCTTTTTGACTTGTTTCTGCTAATATGATTTCTTCTAGGTGTGTCCATGTTATCATAAATTCATCTAATTTGTCATTTTTAATTGATGAGTAATATTCCATTGTGTATATATACCACATCTTTTTCATCCAGTCATCTGTTTCGGACATTTAGGTTGCTTCCAAGTCATTGCAATTATAAATACTGCTGCAATAAACATCCGGGCACAGGAGTCCCTTTGTACCCATATTGAGGTCTCCTTTGGGTAGATTCCCAGAAGAGCGATTGCTGGGTCAAATGGTAGTCCATTTTCATTAGTTTGAGGGTCCTCCACACAGCTTTCCATAGTGGCTGGACCAGGTTACATTCCCACCAGCAGTGTAAGAGTGTTCCTTTCTCTCCACATCCCTACCAGCACTTGTTGTTGTGAATAAATTCTTATTGAGCATTGGCTATGTGTCAGGTAACGTTTGAAGTTCTGTTTATAACCAAAGAAACTGTAGGAGATTGAACAAATCTGAATCAATTCCTTGACAGCTCTTTAAAGTTATTTAAAAAATCAAAATCTTATTGTAATTTGCCTGGGATGGGGAAAATAGGGGAACACTAAGCAACAGTGATTCCTAGAGTTTTCTGGTTTTTTGGATCCTAGATAATTGGTTACTTTCTGTATGGGAGGTGACTTTCAGAATCATCAAGTATAAATTCAATTGGAAAGCAGAGGGCAAGATAAAGATGAAAATATGTGAGGCCAACTCAGTTCAGAGCTTGAGTTTGAGATTCCATTGCTGCTGTCCCCTGCGTTCTCTTGTCTCTGCTAAGACCAAGCTGATGGCTATATCACCTCTAGTAATCCCTATCTAGGGCTGTACCTTTGGGGATGTAAGTGGCCAATCTCTGACCCACATGGGGTGTGGCCAGTTGTGGCTTCTTGTCCTAACAGCCGATGGGTCATTTTTCTGTGTTAGAAAACCAGACCTCCAGGAGAGACAAGATAAGCAAGCAGGGGTGTGGAAGAGCAAGACAAAGAGGAGGTGATGGGTACTGAAGTGATAGCCATGTTCAGATCATGAGCTCTTTGAGAGCAGGATTCACACATGTTGAGCGTTAGCTCACCTTGAGATTATGGCTACAGTTGAAATAAAGCTGCAGATTTTAGCCAGGTGTGGTGGCACACACCTGTAATCCAAGCGCTGGGAGGCAAAGAGGCCAGGGATCATTTGAGTTTACAGGTTCAAGATTACCCCAGGCAACAAGCAGCCAGAGGCTGGGCACGGTGGCTTGTGCCTGTAAGCTTCAGCCTATGAAGCGGCCGGGGCTAGGGATCGCGGTTCGAGTCCCGCCAGGGGCACGTAGCGAGACCTAGTTCCAAAAAAATAGCTGGGCGTGGTGGTGCGCACCTGTAATCCCAGCTACCTGGGAAGCTGAGGCTGGGGATTGCTTGAGTCTGTGGTACCCCGGGCAACAAGAGCCTGAGGTTCCACGGGCAAAAATAGCGAGACCTAGTCTCAAAAACAAAAAGCAGCCAGGCACGGTGGCAGGCACCTATAATCCCAGTTACCTGGGAGGCTGAGGCTGGGGATCATTTGCATCTATGGGATAGGGACTACCCTGGAGAACATAACAAGACCTAGTCTCAAAAAAGCTGCAGAATCTCTGGTGCACTATTTCCAGTTCCAGCTGCAGAGAAGTTCTAAGTGCTGCCACACTTGGAGCAGCCTAGGTAGCTACCTGTCTGGACAGTGTGGGAGAAGGGAGTCCTGGCAGACATGAGCAGGGTGACTCAGTACTTCAGATCTCAGGTCAAATCAGCCCCCAGACCAGGCTGCACCAGGAGCAGTTGCCCAACGCTCTCCTCCCTCTCTGCATTGTTGACCTCTCGCAGTTGGGGAAGCACTGCCACAGCGGCCTGCTCAAGGACCCACTTCTCACAGCGCCCGAAGCAACCCCCACGCTCCCTGCTGCACTGCCCTCCCGTTAGAGTTGTGTGAAGCGGAAGACAATTTGGGGCTTATTAGCGTCCCAGGGAGACATGAAACTTGTGTTGCTGGGACCCAAACAGCAAGAGTCTTAGCGGCAACCTCCAGCAGAGAAAAGACTGAGGAATTGTCTCACCTAATTACAGGGACTGGCCCTCTTTGTGTTTGTGATTCGGTACGGTTGTCCGATCACTTTTGATCGCTTTTTTCCATTTGCTGGCTCAGGTCATGCTGGAATTGTGCTAATTAGAAGAGAAATGGACAGAGCGATCCTGTCAGCCCTGGTTACTGGTGGGGACAAAGCGGAATATTATTCTGAGGCAATGCTTTGTGAGAGCCCTTCCTCTAGCTCTCATTAGGAGGAAGGGGGCCTGGAGGAGGGGACGGTTCCAAATGCGTGGTCCAGCTAATGGAGCATGGCGGTGTTCATGTACTAATTAACAGGCTCTGTGCACTTGTGCCAACCAGGAGCCTCAGGCTGACACCTGGTGCCATCTGAAGCTCCAACAGTCTCTGCTCATGAAGTCAAAGTGTTGGGCAAAAGGGTAGGAAGGCCAGTGGTCTCTTTAGGATGGTCAGGGATAAATTGCCAAAGGGCCAAAAAGTCCAAACAGATAGGAAAAGTCAATTTGCGGTGAGTGAGAACTTAACAAGGATGGACAGACCACTATTTGTCTACTCTCTGGAGGCAAGGGTTGCAAGGCCCATTGGTGAAGTGAAGCCTGCACAAAAGTTGTACAGAAGTGGAGCACTGGTAACTGCCTCACTTCTTGCTCTGCTGATTATTGCCTATGTGCCTTAATCCTGGGGAAATACGGAGAAAAGGCCCTAGAATCCCTTGAGAAATGGCTTTACCATGGAGTCCTCCAAAACCCAAACACCCTCTCGAAGTCATAGGGGCAAATGAAATGACTTCGACCAGCTCTGACTGCACTGCGCTCATCTGGAGGAGTCTAGAAGACAGAGGAGCTAAAATCACAGCATTTTGAGAACCAAAACCAAGGAGCAGTTAGCAAGTGCTCATTTAAAAATGATGACTGGGAAACAAAAAGATAAAGTTAATGATTAACATCTGATGAACGGGAGCTCTAGCAATGAAGGGAAGGTCAACCTAAATCCTGAGGTCAACCTAAATCCAGCAACAAGACTGCTGAGAGAAAAGACTTGAATACAAATCTGAAAGCATCAACACCACCATGCTTCTCAGGACTCCACTGCTCACAGCCAACAGGACGGTATTAGGAATGGCAGATGGAAAGGGAAAACAATTGACAAGCAAATAATACATTTGTTTACATTGTCCCTGTTTAGTCAGTCAGCTATGGTTCTCTAGATCATTGAAACTACTGTCCACATAGATCAAAGATCTTAGAAATCAAAGATAAGCCAATGATGGTAAACAACTGCTTTCCCTCATACGGAATGTTTTCTCTAAAGGGGTTATGTGTTGATCTAGAGCAAGTCGGTACTGGCAAGTACTTCCACTTCTCTAGTTCTTGGCCAGAGCTGGAAAGAAATTCTAAACAGGGTTTTAGTAAGTGGCAGAAAATATTTGTTTTCCATCCATCATGTCTAACTAGATCCTGTAGATAAACTGTGAAGCCCCAGATCAAAGAAGACATTAAAATACAACTAGATATGTAGAAGACAACCACCACCTTGAGGGGCTTATGCTTTAGTAGGGCAGTAAGATATGTAAGCACATCTTTAGTAGGGCAGTAAGATATGTAAGCACATCGCTTGAATATAGGTGAAAGTCATAAGTGTTGTAGGAATTTGAGGGAAAGGGCCATTTCTACCTGAATCATCAGGGTTTATAAGAAGAATAAGTGTGATATGTGCAAAAAGGATAGAAGATTTTTTAGGAACACAAAGGTATGGGTTTTGGAGAAACAATTTTTCAGACTAACTGAAATAGAAATTTTATAAATTGGAGAGGAAGGAAACCAAAACGGAGGGTTGGTTATGACCGCATGTAGTTTTTTTTTAATTTTAATTTTAATTTTTAAAAGACTAGGTCTCACCAGGGTTGTCTTGAACCCGTGGACTCAAGTGATCCCCAGCCTCAGCCTCCCAGGTAACTGGGATTAGAGGTGCATGCCACCACTCCCAGCTTGCATGTACTTTTTAATGCCAAGTTGAAAGACTCAGACTTCATTAGTAAACATGGAGAGGTATTAAAGTTTCTAAATCTGCTTTAGGGAGCTGAACATTAGCAAGCTGGATGGTCAGTAGGACAGACTGGAAGCTGGGAGACCAATTAGAACAAGGCCCACACTACGCACTGAAATATTAAGGGGAAGATAGTGGTTTTTTGTAATAATGGGTTTTCTGATGAGTTCTGTGCTTTAAATAGGCAACTTGGCCCTCTGAAGAAAAACTCACTCTCCTATAAAAGGGACATTATTTATTATGACACAGAAATCATCAAATACAAAGTACAATCCTTTAAAGCCCTGAAATACATACACGCACACATTGTACATAAATTTATATTATCAATATAAAAATACATCATTAACAATTCTAAGGACGACAAATACAAACCCAATAAATAGTACAATTCTAAAACATCTACTTACATTAAGTGCTGGTGAGTAAGCTGACAGTAAACGAAAGCGGTCAGAGCAGACCAGAAAATCAACCACTCAGCTTCAGGTTTCAGACCTCAGTTGGCTTTGGAGAGGTCCTTCAATATTCCCCACATATTTCTCAATTTCCCCAAGAATTTAAAAGTGCCTGATGTTATGAACTCTCAAAACAGAGCAAAGGAAGAATCTGACATTATGGCACTATTTTTTGCTTCTCCCTACCACATTCGCTCTCTCTCCCTCACATATATAACTCTCTCACTCTTTAACCGCATTTTAGACCTAAAGAATGTTAATACTAAGCTTAACTTAATATCAAGCCTCCACAACCCAACTCTCTATACAGCACCCAGGCAGAATGTCTTCCTTCTCATACTGATTCTTTATGACTTATGTTTAGTTCCACCCACCCACTAGTTCCCTTTACAATGAGCAAAGCTGCCAGGGTGGTCAAATGGCACAAATGCTAGAAAATGCTTAGTGCACCAACTATTAAGTTATGCAGTTCTGTGACTTAGCACAGACTCTCAGGACCAAAATCTTGATAGCAACTTTCCTTGTGTCCAAACAGCTTCACACAACTGTTGCCTGAATGTTCTTTTCACGAAGTTTAGGAATCCCCATGTACTTCTCAAAAAGATTAGAGGCTGGGGGCTGGTTTTTAAGACAGACTATGGAGAATATGTACAATCAATTTTACTCTTGAGCCAGATTTTCAGGTTTTAATGCAGAGATAGATAACTGACAAAGTCCCAAGCACTTGTATTTAAATTAGGAAATTCTTGTGTGTGTGTGTGTGTTACAATGGTGAAATAATCTGATATGTGCTATCAGAGGCGGACAAGGGAGATAAAAACATTGCCACTATCCCATAACATATCCTTTTAAGGTCAATTAAGTTTTCTAGTCAAATGGAAACTCCTACAGACAATCCCAGTCTACGTTTCAGGCCATATTGACACTTCTTTTCCTAGCAACAGATTAACTATAACTCAAAAGTCCTCCCTTTCACCTTTAAATTAGTCTCAAGGGGACTTTCACTGCATCCGCTAGTCCCAAGAGGGACTTGATACACAGGGATCCCTTGTCCTGGAGTCAGAACAGCAAGAGCTGGAGGGCAGGGGTGGGGGAGGAAGGAGACCCTGGGGGAGTAGGACTATCACGAGAGGTGAAGAAATTTAAAAACAGGTGTATACTTCAAGAAGATTCTGGTTTCTTCAGTTGGGGATTCTTAGAATCCAGTGTAACTAGACAGGCTGCACAGCCTGGTTCAGAATCTTAAGGGTCTCTGGTCTCACGTCACAAATACTTGCTAAGATATTCAATATAACACAAAAGAACCCACCCAATCAACAAGTCACAACTGACTCTGCCATCCCTTGACCAACTCAACTGTCAGATTTGGGGCTCCTGAATCACTTCTGGAGGAGAGAAAGCAGGACTGCGACCATTAAGAATTATGTGCCTTCTGGTGTTACCAACATCAGCGACTGAGATGATCAAAGTCTAGAAGCTGACGGAATAACTGCACCGATCCTTGGATAAGCAGCTCCTTCTCTGGCAGCCGAATGTCCTCAGAGGCACAGAGTGCCAGGAGCAGGGGAGAGGGTCAATCCTGGAGGCACATGCTCTGGCCTCTTTTCAGGAAGCAGTGAAGTGTGCATCGGCAGAGCTGCACCTGGAGTGGGGTTCCAGTCCCCAGGACCTCTTGTCCACAAGCAGCTGCTACTTCTTGGGTTTCTCTAGAATGTTGAGGAATTTCCCCCGTGTCATCTCTCTAGCTGGAATCACAAAGCAAAACAAAGATCAATGAACACTACCTTTTGAAAACGATCACTGGAAGATTTCATTTTCTTTTATTTTTTTATTTTTATTTTTAAGAGACTAGGTCTCTCTATGTTGCCCAGGGTTGTCTCGAACTCACGGACTCAAGTGATCCCCAGCTTCAGCCTCCCAGGTAACTGTGATTACAGGTGTATACCACCATGCCCGGCTAGAAGATTTCATTTTAAAATGCATACTAAAAATGCATATATAAGTACTCCGAGTTGAAAAATATTATCATAAAAATGCAGATTGATGTGAATTGTATATAGTTATTACCATTACAGATTCAACTACCAATAGCCCCTCAAAAGGGGGAAAACCAACACTACTGACAAGTAAAATTGTAGAAGTTATTCTGATGTTGGTAATTGCTATATAGCACAAACCAGGCAGGGAAGACTTTATCAACCATCCCTAAAAAACAAAAAACAAAAACAAAACAAAACAAAACAAAAAAAACCACCAGGGAATTCCCCTAAAACCTTTCTCTCTCAAGAATGTAATACTCACATTCACTATCTCAGGGGGTTTGCTCTTGGAGGATAAAAATCTAACCAAGATTAGAGTTTTCTCTGGATTGTTGGTCTCTGGACATTCATAATCTCAAATCAAAGTCAGAGATCATTTACCCTATATCTCAGCAGTGGTAGTCCCTGGATGCTGTAATATAACAGGGTTTATATTCCCTTGGTGCAGTTTGTCTATGGATAGTGTAATAAAGTGGGGTTTATGGAGCGTTGGTCTTCTCTCTTTTGGCATTGTCAGTCCTTAGATATTTAATATAGCCAGCCAAGGTTTATGTGTCTTTCTCTGACTTTCGGCATCATCAATCTTTGGATGCTGTAGTTACAAGAGGGTTTATACAGCTACTTTCCTATATATGAGTCTCCAAAATGAAAGTAAAAAATTTATCAATTACCAGGGCCACTCCAGAAACCCCAGCTTAGCTCTATCAAGCACATTCTCAAATTGTACATAGTTCTACATCCCCTTTGTCCTCGTCCCTCCAAGAGCATCTTTCCAGATTTCTCAAACAGATTTACCAGTGTTGAAAGTTTTGGGTGGCTGTTCAGAGGTGCTGGTGGGGGGGGAGGCACAAGAAAGGCTGTTCTCCATAGCCTCCCAAGAACAAGTCTCCATCTTAGCCACGGTGAGATGGTTAGGGAGGCAGCAGCAGGGTGAGAAGGACCTATGCCCTCACTTCCACGTGTCACCTTTCCCAAGTCGGGAGCAAACGGTGCTAGGGAAGTGAACACCTTCCCATTCCATCAACATCTAAGTTCCTGGTTCATGTGTACAACAAAGGAGTAAATTGGTACAAACTGTAGCCACAGAAAGGTTTTTGGTAACTAACTGCAGTCCATACAATTCCCATCTTCTCCAAATTTCTGAGCTCAACACTGGGAAAGGAAATCCCATTAAAGGAAGCCCCAGTCCTATGTTTTCCCTCATGTACCACAACCCCATCCTGACCTAAATCAAATTCCTTCCTGAGTGAATTTATATGAAACTTTATACATACTAGGTTTCCATAATACTTGTAATTACTTTTTGATATGCATATTTTCTTTTACTGAAGTGTAGCAGCTGAGGGCAGAGACTATTTTATTACACTTTATATCACCAGCACCAAGCATAGTATCTACAATATACAAAAGAAAGAGAACCACGTAGGAACATAATAAAGTTCATGTTCTTTCCTGTCACAGGTGGCCCTTGGTGCTCTATTCTTTATATTGTGGAGTCTTTTTAAATTCACGTTGGTTTTTCTGGGCAATTATTTCCCTTGATAGAAGAAATGTCAGGTTAACAGAGAGTTCTGTGGGCAAGGACTAATAGTCAGAAAAAAATCCAGGCAAGTACTTTCTTGCCCATGGAAGACAGCATGGACTTCTTTCAGAGAAGATAGGAGTTGAACTTAATTTAAGTTTCAGCTCTAGAACTCAGTAGCTGGGACATGTTGGGCTGGGAAAGAGTTCAGTCTTAGTATCTTCATCTGTAAAATGAGTAACATTGATGCCACCTGCTTTGCTCTACTTGGCAATGAACATGCTTGGAAAAGTATGACTCACATAGGACCTTCCAGGAGTACGGAGCAGTAGGGTCTTTAGCACTCAGTATTTCCTTAGTGAATGAATGAATGAATTGTGATAAGGGAAGCTAACAATCTCAAAACCCCATTCTTTGGAATCTTTTCCCTCAGTCTCATCCTATGGAAACTGACTTTTATTTCTGATCAAAGCAGGTCTCATATTTCTTTTTTTTTTTTTGAGACTAGGTCTCGCTATTTTTGCCTGTGGAACCACACAGGCTCACATTGCCTGAGGTACCACAGACTCAAGCAATCCCCAGCCTCAGTTTCCTAGGCATCTGGGATTATAGGTGCATGCTACCACGCCCAGTTATATTTTTTTGGAACTAGGTCTTGCTACATGCCCCCAGTGGGACTCGAACTGTGATCCCTGGCCCCGGCTGCGGCTTCCTAAGGCTGCTGCTTACAGGCATGTGCCACCATGCCCAGCCAGGTCTCATATTTCTATTGGATGGGTTATCTACTAGATGGTCTAGTCTCCAGTGCTTCTGAAGGCAAAATTTTAAACACAGCATCAAATGATCCTTCAAATCAGCTAGAAACCAGTGCTCTGGAAAGCAGATATTGGCAATATAAAACTCTGCTGGGTAGAAGAGACTGGTTCCAAACATCACAAGCCAACAGAGCACTGCAAAGATCTTACTAATTACTTCTGCTCACTGTCCTGCAGGTCCCCTAGAGTTCAATTCTGAACTCTTTATTCTCCCTAAAGGGGAGAGTGACCAATATTTTAAGATACCAAATACAAAAAGATCCAACCTAGTCAAGGCATCCAAAGGATTTAAAAGGAAAAATAAATGGATATTCAAAGTCTCTCAGTGGCGGGCTCTCCTTGAATTTAACCAATCCTTTTTAACAACCCCCTTTCCATTCAATCATTCTTCCCCTTCAACCTAATCTAAGTACACAGAGCTGCAAGGAAACCACTGTAAAAGTAGAAGTAATTCAAAAGACATCATCTTCTACGTGGGAGGGGAGAAAGTTTTCCTACTTGCCAGTCCCATATAGGAGATATACGAATTCGTGACATAGCTGTTCCCTAAAAGAGGGCTGTGCCTGATAAATCACATCCAAAGCACCAGCCCCTTTCCGTGCACAGAGAAATTGCTGTGGGTCAGGGGCTGGCTGCTTCAGAGCACGTGCCCTCCTGTTCACTTGTCATCAAAGATGTTAACATCTCTGATTAATTCTCAGACCCCTTATTTTATTCCCAATGTCTTTATCCTTGCTCTCTTGCTCTGCTGCAGAGTGAAGATTCTTACCAACCTGCTACAGTAATCACCACCCACTAACCGCACCCCCCTAAACCTAGTGAAATTGTTTAGTGATGCCAACCACACTTTTAATTTGCAAGACATCAGACACAGAGGTAATTTATACCAACATCTGTTCATTTTTGACTTCTGAAACAAACACACATGCTGCTACAAAATCCCATTAGGAATAGGGAGACAGCCTTCTGCTACTATTCTGTACTCCTCTTCTACACAGAAACTCACACACACACACACACACACACACACTCACTCACATACACATGCCTTCCAGTAAGGTTTTATATGTAAATGCATTTTACTGAAAAACTCTCACCAAGGATTTCAAGGTCCTTGGAGGAAAAACCTTTAGAGTTATCTACTGCTTGCTTACAGAGGAGATGAAGATATTTCTATCTTCTTTGCCTTATCCCATCTTTCCCAGTAGATAGTGTGATGGCATCCTAGACTTCATGGCTAACATAAGCTCACATGAACCTCAGGCATTTCTAATTCCTCCCTTCTTTCCTGTTTTTTTTTTCCTCCAAGTTGAATGACAACAGGACACAATTCTGAGATAATATGACTACCAGGAAGAGTTTTAGACAGAAACAATAGAGTTTATTCACTATTCTCTATTCTGGATTAATTCTCTAGGAAGAATAAGGAAGGCAACGCTGCTACCACATTCTAATAATATTTCCAAGAATCCACTAGTCATCAGCCACCGCAGTGTAAGCTGAATGGAAGAAAGAATGGCCTCCATGTCAAATCGTGATTTACAGGCCCTCCTATGAGTGCCTAGCCCATAAACCGAGAAAGCCACAAAAGAGACTGTCACCGTAGGGTGAACATGTGAACTGCGGCAAGGAGTGTGAGAGCCGGGCCACTTGTGCACAAAGACAGCAAATGGATAGACTACAATCAGCTTCCAAGTTTATGCCATTTCTATTACACCATCCTAGTTTCTCTAGAGCTGTCAGATTCCTGGCAGCTGTAAATACGTGGCTGTACCTCCAGAGGTCAGGGCTGAAGGGAGGACTCCATCTTGCTTGCTCTGAAGGTGGTGTATGTTTAATATTACCTCTTCTTTAGACTCTCCAATTCCTCCCTCCTACATTTAGCCTTGCTTCTGGCTCTTTCCCCAATGACTATCCCTAAACTGCCTTCTCTGCAGTAAATTTTCTGGTGGCTGGTTGAAAAAGATTCAGTGGTACAGATTGATTTCTCACCGGTGAGGGGATGAGGGATTACCAGAGGCACCCTGGTTAACGAGATTGGGTGCAGTGTCTCTCAAGAGACCAACCCTCTCAGCCAGGGCTTTGTACCTTTCGCCCATGACATATGGGTTTCATTACAAAAAGAATTTTCCAGATTATAACTTTGAGGTACCTGCCTGATAAAATTTGGCTTGGTTTTAATGCAGGGAACAATGTAAAGAATAAGTAACTTTTTAGCAAAATTGACGAAACTCATGATTTTGGGCAAACTTTAAAAAATATGTCTGTGCTTTAATATGATTAAAAACATGAGTGACCTGGAGAAATTACTTTTCACTTATTCTCTCATATCCCAAAGAGCAACAACAGGCCTTCTTTAGGAGATGCTAACAGGAGTGGCTGGAGACAAAGGAGACAGCACAACATGATGCAAAGAGCAGGACTTTTTTCAGCATTACCCAGGCTTCAACTCCGCTCCCACATTGACCCTGTATCACTGTGGGCAAGTCACCCAAACCACCTTTCAGTTTCCTTATCTGTTGAAGGCGAGATTCATACATAGGTCACAATAGGCATCCAGTAAGTGGTAGTCACTGTCTTCCTTCCTTCTCCCCTTCTCTCCATTTCAAACAAGTTTATTTAGGCAATAAGATACTTGATGGGAAAACTAGTATTTCTTTGTAGAGTAATATCCTTTATGTAACAGCTATGTATAAAAGATCGTAAAACTGTCGTTTGCTTTATAACAATAAACAAAAATAATTACAATTCTCCAACTGAACAATGTATACAAGGATTACTATTATCTGTTAATCAGTAGGAGTAAAGTAACTTATTGGACTATAAAACACAAGACTAGAAGGAGGGTAAGGGGGGATAAAAAAGAGCCAAGTGAGTACTCCATGAATGGGGAAAGGAATGTTTCTCTCCATCCCATTATCATTTGATGTCACTCAAAATATACCATTGGCCTTTTTTTTTTTTAAAGAACAGCAATAGGCGTGTGCACACATGCACATTATTTTATATACAATAAAGAAATACAGAAGGGGAAAATGAGAGAATAGCGAAATTCATACTAGCACTAATCAGGATATAGTGGAGCAAATTGCAGTTCTCAAATGGAGCATGTATTCCTGGTCTGTGGGAATGGAGTTCTGAAGTAAACAGCAGGTTCCTATATAGTAGGAACCTTGCATCTGCTGTTGAAACATACAGAACCATATCTCTACTCCACTTCCAGCTATGCAGGTGTTATCTGTTTCATGAATTGGCCACTCATCAAAATGAAATCTGATCTGTCTCATCAGTAAACTCTGTCATTCGCAAAAGGTCTTTTTTTTTTTTCTTTTTTGAGACTAGGTCTCTCTATTTTTGCCTGTGGGATCGCAGGCTCTTGTTGCCCGGGGTACCACAGACTCAAGCAATCACCAGCCTCAGCTTCCCAGGTAGCTGGGATTACAGGTGCACACCACCACACCCAGCTATTTTTTTTGGAACTAGGTCTCGCTACGGGCCCCAGGTGGAACTCAAACCACGATCCCTAGCCCCAGCAGCTCCATAGGCTGAAGCTTACAGGGATGAGCCAACCATGCCCGGCGGCCATCATTGTCTAAATGGTGGGTACCTCTTATCCTAAAACTGCACCAAGACCAATCTGGCCCCACCACCTACACATTAATATGACAGTGATCTTAGTCTTGATCCTCCCTTGAGTGCTTCAGCAGTTATGGAGAAGAACAGGGTCTTTTCAGCTGCCACATCACAAAAAAGTACCAGGTCTGCATCAAATACCCAACAAAAGTAGTATCAGGAGTGAAAACAGAAGGTAGAATTAATTTTCCTACTCAAATGCAAAAACATGCATTTGAAAAAAACATGAGTGTACGTGTGACACATATACTTTGGAGGATGAAAGCTACTGCCTTCCTTAAGGACTCCAGCAGCTACTTATTATTTTTTTTAGAGACTAGGTCTTGCTATGTTGCCGGGGGTAGTCCCAAACCCATGGACTCAAGTGATCCCTAGCCTCAGCCTCCCAAGTAGCTGGGACTACAAGCAGGTGCCACTGTGCCTGGCTATTTATTGAGAGTAAGTCTCACTGTGTTGCCCAGGGTAGTCTCGAATCTGTGGACTCACGCAATTACTAACCTCAGCCTCCCAAGGTTGGGATTAAAGGCATGTGCCACCGCACCCAGCACCAGCAGCTACTTCTGTCAAAAGGGAATTCACAAAACTCTAGCTCAGGCCAGGCATGGTGTCACATGCCTGTAAGTGGCAGCCTAGGAAGCCGCAGCCAGGGTCAGGGATTGCGGTTCGAGTTCCGCCGGGGGCATGTAGGGAGACCTAGTTCCAAAAAAATATAGCTGGGTGTGGTGGTGTGTGCCTGTCATCCCAGCTACCTGGGAAGCTGAGGTTGGGGATTGCTTAAGTCTATGGTACCCCGGGCAACAGGAGTTGTGGCAAAAATTACGATACCTAGTTTCAAAAACAAACAAACAAACAAAAAACAACTCTAGTTCATTTGGTTAAAACCAATGTCTTAAAGGCTATTTAATTAGTCTTGCAGAAGAAGTCTTGTACCAATGCTATCGTTTGTTATAATTATGGCTTTGACTCTTTAAAAATTACATTTTTGGTCCTTGAAACCTTGAATGCATTCTAATAACTATGACTAAGCATCTCCTAGACATCACATATGCAGAAGAGAAGCCTGGGGGAAGGGGTGGGGGTGGGGATTAGGGGTTGAATAGTTAAGTTAATCACACAGAATGCCTACTATGTATCAGGTAGTAGTAGGGAAGACTCAAATAAATTAGAAGAGGCCTTGGTATGGAGCTAGCTATTCACAGGTATTGGTGCATTAGGGGAGAACAAAAGGAACCAACGTGATTAATAATGCCTGTTTCTCTTTCATAGGAAGGTGGAAAGTTTTCCTTTCACTCTGGCCAAGAGCTGTCGCACCACAGAGCAGTTCCAGGGCAGTTTGCCAGACAGATTCTTCACTATGCTCCAGTTCAAACCTCCACACAGAACCTACCATTAAGCGATCGATAATTCAGTTAAAGACTAGCATTTTTTAATGTCTCTAATATGAGCGCATAGGGTGCTGGTGCCACAGTCAAGAACAGAAGGTACTATGACAGGGCATGGTATCACTACACAGGGAAGGGTCTCTTGGAGTCTCAGAAGGCATATGCTGACAATTCTCAATCAATGCTTGTGGGAGAGAGTGAGAATCTTCGGTAAAAATTTCCTTGTTTTCTAAAAATTTATAAAGTAGCATTTTACAACACAGATAGCCTTGAGGCTTTACCTCATTATTTGGCATAATATTTTAAAAAGGAGGCTGAAAATATATATCTGAGAAAAGAATAGTTTAGATGCTACTTCTGTAACCAAACTATCACATACTATCAAAATCTTTATCAGAATCTTCAAAAAGCCTCTGGGATACACATCTCAGATTCTCTTCCTACTGGGTATCTTTTTTTTTTTTGAGACTAGCTCTTGCTATTTTTGCCTGTGGAACTGCAGGCTCACGTTGCCCGGGGTACCACAGACTCAAGCAATCCCCAGCCTCAGCTTCCCAGGTAGTTGGGATTACAGGCGTGTGCCAATATGCCCAGCTATTTTTTTGGTACTAGGTCTCGCTATGTGCCCCCATGGGACTTGAACAGCGATCCCTGGCCCCGGCTGTGGCTTCCTAGGCTGCCACCTACAAGTATGCGCCACCATGCCCGGCCAGGTATCTTGTTTCTTTAACAGTACTTTTTCTTCCAAAAGTATGGCTAAGGAATAGTGTTCCTGTCAGTGAACTGAGCAAACATTTCCCCCCTTTCAATTCATAGTAAGACCCAGTGAATATTAATTTAAGAAGTACTATAAAAAAGAAAATCCGGGACTCAATGTAAACAAATGTGGACAGATCCAATACGGAAGATAATTTGAATGGTTTTTCACAACAAGGGGAGAAAAGGACAGAAATATCCAGGCAACAGATTTATCCTCAGAATATAAAACATCAAGCAGAAACATAAAATATGGGAAGTGTCAGCCATGATGCTTGAAGATTGAAAGCAGAAGTAGAAGAATCTTAATTGTCAGGCATTTGAAAAATGTGTATTCAGGAGAAAGCCTGTGTTTCTCTATCAACTCTCCTAGCCCAGCTCTTTTAAAGAGCAAAAACTAGATTTCAATATTCAATACTTCTCATCATTCTTCTACCTACTGAAAATCAAAGCAAAACAACAACCAAAAAAAACCCAACAATTTATGTTCAATAAGTCAGCAATTTCTTATTTGTATGTTGTTTCCTTTCTGAGGGCCTCACAGATTTACTTCATAGTATGCTTGGTTCCCTTTGCAAGGGTAAATTCAACTGAATGAAGGGCAATGAGATCCAAGCAATGTATTAATACTCTTGGGGCAAGAACTTTTATTATATATCCATAAATTTGTGCAGAACATTCATGCTTCTGGGTCTTTACATTTCACACAGCCCTAATTTCCTCATCCATAAAGTAGCAACAGCAATAATAATCTATCATGTTAGGTTAAGATAGTACAGCAACTAGTCAAAGTGACTTGACCAGTACAAAACATATTTTGCCCCAAGTTAGATAATTTATCCATAGGCTTGATTGCAGTATCATGGAAATCAGAATACAATCACAGCATAGATAATTCCAAGTGACTTGAATATTAAGAATTTTCCTGTTTATAACATCCCCTCTTCCAGGTGCTGGTCACAGCTGAAGTTTACAGGGATGGCTACCCAGTGTTCTTGACCCCCAAGGGTAGGGAAAGAGTTACATCTTCACACTGAGAAGCCAATAAAAACCTCTCTTGATTATAATTTAGATAAGAACCACTGGATTGAATAATAATGTCTGAAACTCCCCTGGCTGTTTCACCTTGAGATGTCCATCACTGGGTTAAACATGATGCTAATTGCATTTGGATTGATTAATTTCTCTCACTCCTGTCTATTCGAATAACGCTTAACAAAATAATCATAGCACCCAGAGCCAAATCTTTTCCGTCAAAGGAATGAAGCCATCAGAACAGGCAGAGATGAAAGAAATGAAGATGACCCGTAATTACTGCTGCGGTGATATCATTACCATATTATACAAAATGAGTGTGTGGGGGGAAGGGAAAGTGGGGAGAGGAGGGGCTGAGATTATTTATATTTTTTAATGGAACCCTACAATCCAAGAATACAGATTTGACATCAAGTAGAACATACAGAAATATAGAACTTTAAAAAATACAAATCTTGCTCATGAAATTGCAAAATCCAGCAAACACTGAGGCCCAAGATACATCAAGTGTCTTGGTCTGTGAACAGGTATTATTCACGTCACTATTTTTTCACTGCAATAACACTTTGTGTACGACTTGCATAGAGATTTAAGAGGCTGTCTTCCTATCACAAGCATTCCCATACTTACTGGAGAATTTTCTTTAAGTCAGGGAATAATAACATTTTAATATGGTTAGGGATGGCTTGTTTTTTTTGAGACTAGGTCTCGCTATTTTGCCCTGTGGAACCGTAGGCTCACGTTGCCTGGGGTACCTCGGACTCAAGCGATCCCCACCCTCAGCTTCCCAGGTAGCTGGGATTAAAGGCGCACACCACCACGCCCAGCTATTTTTTTGGAACTAGGTCTCGCTATTTTGTCCTGAGGTGGACTCGAACCGCGATCTCCCCAGCCGCAGCTTCCTGGACTGCCGCTTACAGGCAAGCACCACCATGGCCGGCTGCGGTGTAGCTTGTTTATAAAATTAGAATCTGGCATTAACTATAGCTAGTTCTAGCTTAAGACACACGAAATGTGCCTATAAATCATGATGCATGGTTCACTGAACAATAACATGGACTTAACTCACTAGCAAGGAAAACTACAATAATATTTCCTTTCTTTCTTTTGATATAATCTTTTCAGTGCTTAGAAAGAAAATCTATGTCACATAGAATTTGAACCTTAGGTCTGAATCTATCACTTACTAGATGGTGATCTCAGGTAAACTGTGTAGTCTCTCTGTGTCTCAGTTCCTTCATCTGTAAAATGGGGATCAGTACTTACTTGTATGGGTTGCTGTGAGACTTAAAAAAAATACTTTTAAGTGCTTAGGAAGTGCTGATACAAGAAAAAATTCCCCCTCTTCCTGTGCAATGATTAATTTTATGGCTATTTACAGAACATGAACAATGTTTTAGTTATTTCCCTTATTAAAATTAATTTAATGGACACTTGCACTTTCCTGGCATATGAATTTTAACAAATATTTATAAAATAAAGAGGATACTTACAAGGTCTATCATTTTAATATGTTAGAAATATATGGGGAACATTTTTGCGATGATATTTTAAACACAGAACCATCATTAAACTGAAAACAATAAAAACAATGAAATTCTTTTAACTTGGACAAGAATATATTTCTCTCTCTCTCTCTCTCTCTCTCACACACACAAGAGACTAGGTCTCTCTATGTTGGCTGGGATTGTCTCGAACCTGTGGGTTCAAGTGATCCCTAGCCTCAGCCTCCCAGGTAGCTGGGATTGCAGGCACGTGCCACCATGCCCAGCCCTCTTTCTCTATTTTCTTATAAACAAATATTCTCAAGTAAAACAAGCATTTATATTCTGAATTTGTAATCATTCAGTAATGAGTACGGATAGCACTTAAAAATCAAAACAATGTATTTCTGCCAATTAAAATAAGTATCTACACCATTTACTCCTTTTACTCAGCAGCAGTATTTTTTTCTTTTAATTGAGAGGCAATATAACACAGTAAAAAGGGTTTATCTTATACAGACTTGGAAACAGACAGGTCTAGATTCAGTTCAAATCCCAGGCCCCATTCCCAAGTTTCAAGATCTTGAGCAGTAATTTACTGTTCTGAGCTTCAACTCTCTCATCTGCAAAATGGGAATTATACAAAAGATTAGCAGAGTTTTGTGAGAATAAAGTAAAATAGAAAAATCCTTTATGCTCCCTAGCATACAGTAAAAAAATGGCTGTGTTAATCATTTCATTCTTCAACAAAGTCACCATTTCACAGAAAGCTTTCCTATCCACATTGAGTTCTCTTCAGTTATTCTCTTTTCTTTTTCAATTACTCTCTTTCACATTAACCCACTTACTTCCTTCATAGCATTTACCAATATCCAAAATTAACTTTATTAACCTTCATGTTTTAAGAACATTCCATAGAACCTTCTAGTATAGTCCCAGTAATGGTCACAATACCAAGTACATAATAGGTGACCACACATATATCTATTTAAACAAAGTATTCATCTACAAAATATACCTGGTTTCTTTTACAATAAACACTCTACTAAACAAATATTTGTTGTAATTAAATTATATATGCAATCCACCTTTTGTCCCAGCAATTTCATTTCTATGATGTTATTTCAAAAATACACCAGCAAAAATATTAAATAGCCATGCCAAATGCTCATTAACAGGAAGAGGACTGGCAAAACCTTACTATACAGTACTAGAGTACTATAGAGCACAAGTGCATTCTCTCTTTCTCTCCCCCCCCCCTCCCTCATTGCTATGGAAAGCTCTCCAGAGCACACTGTTTAACTGAAAAAAGCAAGGCACAGAGGATTGTTTAAGGAATATTACCTTTTGTGGAAAATTACAACAAGAGAGAAATACATGTATATTTACTTATGTTTTCAAAAGGAAAAAATGGAAGGATAAAGTTTGGTTCTTAGTTTTTAGTAATAAAGATGGTTACTACGGGAGGGAGGAGAAGAATGGAAGAACTGGAGATGAAAGGTAAACACTTTAAATATTCACTGGTATGTTAAAACTAAAATCATTTATTTGTTTGTTTGATTATTGAGACTAGGTCTCACTATTTTGCCTGTGGAACCACAGGCTCACATTGCCCTGGTACCACGGATTCAAGCGATCCCCAGCCTCAGCTTCCCAGGTAGCTAGACACCACGCCCAGCTATTTTTTTGAGACTAGATGTCGCTATGTTGCCCCGGGCGAGTCTCGAACCTGTGGACTCAAGCGATCCCTAGTCTCAGCTGCATTCTAGGCTGTGCGTAAAGACACGCGCCACTGTGCCCGGCTAAAACTAAAATCTTTAAAAAGCGAAAAATAACTCTAAAAATTGAAATAAACTGAAAACTTGAATCTACAAGAACTTTGATATGGCAAAATCACAAAGTACAAAAGTTTAAATAATTTAAAGAGAGATATTCTGACTATAGATTCGTAGATGAATACATCCAAAATATAAAAGAAACACAGGGAAGTCTTAAGCTGCATCGAGCAGTCTAGTTCATAGTTTTCTATACCATGTTTACTATGGATTAAAAACAAATAAATATGTAAGTTATCAGAAACCAAGACTTTCAGTGTAAGAGAAAAAGATAATATAAAATCAAATATACTGAGAGCTCTAAAATCCATTCACATCAAATATAAACATCTATAATATTTTTTAAAGTGCTCAACTTTATTATGGAATGCTACCACCATGATAAAACCATTCACATTTTAATATAAACTATCCCACATGATAAACAATCAGATCTTTTCAATAATTAAATAGCATGGAGGGAAAAAAGCCCTGGGAGATGCAGGGAGTAGTTTAAGTGAAGACTGGGAGATGAAAGACTCACACCAAACGGATCCTGATTTCTAGAAAGCAATCATAAAAAACCACAATTTTGATGCAAACTAGGTATGGACTATAAGATGTTATTATGGAATTCAAATCTTATTTTGTCTGAGAATAACTTTCATTTTGGCTAGAGATATATAACACAGTACTTATGAATGAAATGGAACTAGAATTTCCTTTCAACATCTAACCAGCAAGACAATTACAATAAAAAGTGTTAAATAAGGGAGTGGAATTAAGCAACAATGGCAGAAAGTTGATAATTACTGGAGTTGGAGATGGGTACATGAAATTAATTACAGCATTTTCTATCTTTCAGTTAGCATATGCTTAAAAAATTCCCATAGTAAAAAGAAAAGCTTACCAAAAGATGTTTAGAAATACAGCTTTTTCTCATTGTCAGTATATAGCATAACACAATAAAGAATAGGTCCGGGAACAGAAGTGTGGGTAGTTAATTCTGAACAGGGCATGAAAATGAACGTACAAGAAAAGTTTTAGAAGGAGAGTGACCTTTCACGTCACAGATTATTTATTTCCATAATTAAATTTCTGGGTGATGAACAAATTACACATGACCAAATAAGGAAAAACAAATTATATGCTTTTTTATTTATTTATTTTTTTATTTTTAAGAGACTAGGTCTCACTATGTTGCCCAGCGTTGTCTCAAACCCACAAACTCAAGTAATCACCAACCTCAGCCTCCAGGGTAACTGGGAATACAAACACGCACCACCATGCCCAGTCAGATTATATGATTTTTAAAATCTACCAACTCAGGTGAACTCTAACTAAGGTTAAGTTTAACGATAGAAACTGCTGCTTTCCAAACTTTCTCTTAATACTTAAGAAATCATATTGATAGATTTGAGAATATAATTTTCAATTTACCTTTAAAACAGTTATAAGGCATGCTCTCTGGGTTCAAAATGTTCCTTCCATAAAATTCCCTGGGAGGTAAGTGAATGAGTACTTGGTTACTTATTGAATTATCTCAGAATGTTGAGGCCAGCGGCCAGTCCAATAGCTAACAAATTTTAAAAAGGATTAGCTTAATCTAAACTCTCACAAATCCACCTAAATTTCAACTAGTTTGCCTTCACACTATCAACAATTGTATATTAATGACTCACTAATCCTACCTCACTGTGATTATTCTCTTACTTCACAGATGCTGATTTATTCAATTTAAAACAAATCACTTGTTCTAGCTGATAATTTGATTTTTAATGATTTGTTCTGTGGTTTCATGTACAAATGGTTCATGTTCGCAACCTGACCAGACAGAAAACTCATCAATGGAAGAGACTTTTAAGATAATTTCCCTAATGAACTTGAAAAAAATATGTAATAAACAACAGCTAGCTAACCAGTAAGCCTTAATTTAAAAGATGTTTTTCCTCTAAAATCATATAGTATACGAAAGTACAATTACTGCCCTCCTTTGACCATGAAGTTTTAATTAACTAATTAATAAATTAATTTTGTATTATTTTTTGAGGCCATAATGGCTTTACCACACTACATATGACTTAGGAATACAAGTAGATTCACATCTCTTAAGATGTATGTTACTACACCACACTCACCACTCAAACTCCCATAATCCTCTACACCATAGATCAATGGGCTCCCTCTCCCCTTTTCTCTCCACTTACCCCTCTGGTGGCTTCACCAGATTTCTAGAACTAGTCAGATTTCTAGGATTTGTTTTGTTTTAGTTTCGTCCATGCCTTTGTTTTTGTTTTCTTAAATATTCCACATGAGTGAAATGATCTGGTCTTTGTCTTTCTCTTGACTTCCTTAGCATAATCCAGTTCCATCTATATTGTTGCAAAAGGCAAGATTTCATCTTTTCTTATGTGAATATTTTTAAAAATCAAATTACAATCAGGTGAGAACTTGACTGCATTATATGTCTACTACAGAACTCACATGGCACTAGTTATTTTCTTCATGATTGAAAACAACAGTTAATGTTCTGTTTCTTCAAAATATCCAGTTTTCATGTTTCTGAATAATTTTATTTGCACCATTCTGAATTAATTTTAAATAAGCAGAATATGAAAATACCCTCAAGTCAGAAAATGATATTACACTGTGTATAATAACAGCCTTCATCACTAAACTCCAGCATCTAACCTGTACATAGGTAACATACAATAAAAATGTACTGAATGAAAAAATACTCTTTCATTGTCTGTACAGGTCATAATTTAAGATTTTAAGAAATGACTTTTGGGTAACCAATATGCTTAATATAAGAGAAGGGAAAATCTATTTAATTAGATGCTATATAAACACTATATTGCCTAAAAATAAAATTTTAAATCTTTTTTCATTCATTTTATTTGCATTCAAATGATACAGAAATAAAAATGAAAAGGACCTTTTATACATTCCAGATCATAAGCCTCAAAATTAGAAGGCTAAGAGTTCTAAATTAGTTTTATCAGCTAGTCAACAAGATCTTGCAGTGTTTCCATTATATACTCTTATGATTGCAGATGAGATGCCAAAAGAGATCAACCTCTTCCTTAGAATAATAGCTCTTTGGACATGAAAATTTGCTCATCAACAAATCAATTGTGCTATGGGTAGACATCTGTAGAAAGCACCAGTAGAGACACTAGGGACAGAGCCTATTTCAACATACTAGAGGTTTCAAGTAGGTTAATGAAAATTTATAAGCTGCATTGTGGATCTCAAAGAGTGGTCCTAACACATCAGTATCACTTGGGAAATAAGTTAGATATACAAATTCTCAGGTCCCACCCTCGAACTACTGGGTCAGGAACTCTAGAGGTTGGGCCCAAGAGTCATTTTTTTTAAGAAGCCACTTCCTTCAGGTGACTCTGATGAATGCTGAAGTTTGAGAACCACTAACCTGTATTATCCAGGCTCTTTAATGTTGTCTCCAGAGGAGGTAGGCTTTTATCTTATTAAAATTATAACCATAAAAAACATTTGTTACTACAAGTATAAAAGAGTCTATCTTTTTGAAAATATAAGCACAGGAGAAATTAAAACATTCAGCCAAAGGTTTGGAATTTTTACCAAAACATTAGCTCTATTTCTATGATCACACATTAAGGCTACAATACAGTCCTTAACCTTGAGAATCTTGGTGGAAGACTGACTGGGAAATAAATAATCATCAAACACTGTCATCAAAGCTCTAAGAGGAGTACACAACACATTATGAAGGCAGAAATGGTGATAATTGATTCCACAGACAGTTGGGTAGGATGGTTGGAAAAGCTTTAGCAAGGGTTAATGCTCAAACTATGCCTTCAGGAATGCAGTATCTAGAAACATACAGGCAAAATAAGGATAGTTCCTTTTAAAAGCTTTCCACTGGCATAAAATGCCAGTGAACAGTATGAAATGGATCTGAAAGCAAGTATTCACTTAATGACCCGCACTATTTGGAATTACTTATGGACAACAAAGTAGAATAAGACATGGCTCTGCTTTTAAGAAATCAAATCACAAATCATGTAATATGCCCTATTTACATTTGACAGAAATGAAGTCAATTATACATTTTTTTTTTTTTTTTTTTTTTTTTTTTGGAGACTAGGTCTAGCTACCTTTGCCTGTGGAACCACAGGCTCATGTTGCCCAGGGTACTACAGACTCAAGCAATCCCTAGCCTCAGCTTCCCAGGTAGCTGGGATTACAGGCACACGCTACCACGCCCAGCTATATTTTTTGGAACTAGGTCTCGCTATGTTGTCCTGGGCGGAACTCGAACCACGATCCTTGGTCCCGGCCACGGCTTCCGAGGCTGCCTCTTACAGGCATGCGCCACCATGTCCGGCCCAATGATAAATATTCTTAATCAGTTTTTGTTAAGCAAAAAGCAGTGACAGTCAACATTCAAATCAAAACAAAATCAAGTTTTCCTTTTAAGTTTAGTTACTTCTCAAGACTTAAGTCTTCCTCAGAGGTGTGAAAAAAAGGAGACATCGACTACACTTTTAAGAAGTTTTATTTAAAGATTTTATTTTTAATTTTAAAGTCCAGGCTGTAGGATGCTATCACCCTGGGTTAAAAGTTTCTTACTCAGAAGACAAAATAGCCAAGTCTTAAAATTAGTTGTTCCTTTGTATTCATGGAAAATTAGTTGTTCCTTTGTATTCCTTTGTATTCTAATAAACTAGCATTCTTGCAACCAAACAGATGTGATTAAGTCTCATTTTGGGGGAGAGTAGAGAGAGACTATAAAAGCTAGTTTTCATAATTTTCTAAAAACAAAAGTTTATTTTAGTAAACACTACTTACCAAATCCCAAGTAACCTAGCTTTAAGGGGTTCTATTTCTTTCTTTATTTTTAGAGACTAGGTCTAGCTATGTTGCCCAGGGTAATTTTGAAACTGTGGACTCAAGTGATTCTAAGCCTCAGCCTCCAGTATAGCTGGGATTACAGATGCGTATTACCACACCTGGCTTAAGGGGTTCTATTTCTAATAAATAGCCCCCCAAATTCAGAGCTAAATCAAAGGCAAGAAGACAACACTTTGAAGATTCCTACCATTAATCACATTCTCTGAACTACTTTTCTAATGATTGTTCAAGTTCAGTTTTAGTTACTGAGTACATTTACTTCCAATGATGTGTTCTGAAATTAATGTCAATATAGAAATTAATTTCTATATGTTAGAAGATGATCAGTATTCTAAGTGCATAGATCTTTTACTGTAAAGTTTTACTCTAAGTAAAAACAAGACTATATGACTAATATTAAAAACAGCAAAACAGGCTGGGCGTGGTGGCGTGCACCTATATAATCCAAGCGAGGCAAGAGGCCAGGGATCACTTGAGTTCGCAGACTCGAGACTACCCCGGCAATATAGTGAGACTTGGTCTTGAAAAAGCAGCTAGGCACGGTGGTGGGGGCCTGTAATCCCAGCTACCTGAGGCTGAGGCTGGGGATTGTTTGAGTCCTTGGGATCGGGACTACCCCGGGCAACATAGGGAGACCTAGTCTCAAACAAACAAACAAATAAATAAATAAAAATAAACAAAACAGAGATTATGACCAATTGCTATCATTTAGCTTTTTTATGCCCCACAAATGAATTTGCAATAAGCCATTCTCCTTCACTCTAGCTCAAGATATGAAACATCAAATTCTAGAATCCTTTGAGAGGGAATTTAATACTAAGATTGGTGAAATCAAAAAGGACTACGCTTTTATTTATCTAGTCACAATTTCTAGGTGACTCAATGACAAACCATTAATAAATAAATGGTTGAATGACCAAGTAGTTTAGCAATACATACATAGGCCACTGGATGAGACACATTCTCCTCATCCTAAGATAAATTTATATTCAGGGTATTGTAATGCAAATCTTAGGACATAGTATATAAATACATCCCCACATCAAAAAAAAAAAAAAAAAGATTTAAAATGCTGGTGATAAAAAAATTCCACATAAATGTTTGTGATCACACTTCCCAACAGCTAAAAAGTAGAAATACACAACTCTGTCAATTGATGAATAAACAACATGTGTCACATCCATATAATGGAATATTTGTCATTTGCAGGGAATGAGACTCAGAAACTAAAAGTAAATTATTATTTAGGGCTAGTTGGAGAGGAGTACACTGATGGTAAACCAGAATGACTGCTAGTGGAACAGAAATATTCCAAAATTAGATTATGATGGCTGCATACTTCTTTGAATATACTAAATACTCATTGACCTGTACACTTAAAACAGGGAGACTTTTACAGCACATGAAAAATATCCCAATAAAGCTTCTTTTCTTTTAAAGAGGTAAAGCATAGAGTTGTGCAAAAATTAAATGCATAAGCATAAAAAGTCCTTTGGGCTCAAGTCAGATCCTTGGTAAAGAGATTTTACACAGGAATATCCAAGACAATAGAATGAGTTCCTTCACTAAAACACAAACATCCAGTTCTTACCTCTAACCTGAAGCACAAAGGAAAATAGCTCTTTTCTTCTGGTTATGTTCTGGCTAAAGACCTGTCTGAAGATCTAGGAACTCAAAGATTGTGGTTTAAAAAAATCTGGGTGTTGGGATGTTACTTCCATATACTTCAAGAGAAAATATACTTCATAAACTCAATTCCATTTTAATTCAGATAACATCAGAATCTGTATTTATGATGTACTTTTAGAAAGTTAAGACACTATATTTTGAATTAAAATAAGTACAGCAGTACTTAGATTAGCAAGACACTATGAATAATTATTTGAAAAATGTTCCTTTTGTTTAATGACTAAATATTCATCCCAGGAAGTCAAGATGAAGTTAGATTTAATATACGTAGATTAGATTAATGCAAATGTATTAAATACAAAAACATTTAACAAAGCTATACATTTTAAATATATCAAAATCCATGAATGCCACTAAGAAATCCTCAGTACATCTAAATAATTGGCCAAATGTAATAACTGAATTACCAATCCTAACATTGATCATGAGCAATGTAGAGAATTTAAACAAAAAGACTATACAAAATTTAGTTAATTGTAGATTTTTTCACATGCTAATTACTGTTATACCCTGAAGATACTAGGAAGAATACTCATAGTCTTTAAAAATTGGTGTATTCAATACACATTTATTGTACACAACTTTATACAGGATTAGTAGAGCTTGTTGCTTTGCACTGATCTTTTAAAGAAATGAAAAGAATCAGGAAATTATTTTACAAGTTTACAAAATTATTCCTATGGTATAACTTCTCAAAGGATTCATACAGTCTCTAGAACTGCTGCATGAGTTACCTGGTTACCCTTCAGTCCGGTGCAGCCATCTTAGATCACTTTCTGATATGCACACATTCTTACATTCTTAATATATTTAAGAAGCAAAGTTCTCTCTTGTTCTAACAAGTGCCAATTTCCATGTGCTGACTTGATATGATCCTTCTTACTTCTTCCTTAAAACAATTTGCCCCTTTCTCCACACATCACATAACATGCTCAATTCTAAATTCTATCTGAGTGGCATGACAGCAATGTTAATTTGTTTACATTATATTGCTTAAAATCGAGAGCACATCAAGTGAACAGTTTGTGCTACTGAATGACTAAAAACCATTACTACTAACATCTGAGAGGTGATTACATGATGTTATTCAAAATACTTCACATGTATTATCATTATTTAAAATTCTTACACCACCTTATAAAGTACTATCTATGATTCCCATTTGACAAATGAGGTACAGAGAGGCTACTTGCTCAAGTATATATCACTACTAAGTGCAGTAGAGGCAGGGTTAGAACCCAGATGATCTTAACTCTCTTACCCACTTTCCTCCAGTTATCTCCTCATGTCACTGACCTCAAGGAGTTCATGGACTAGAGATACATACATTATTACTATATAATCTGATAATGAAACATACAGGAACACAGACAAGTTAGGAAAATGGACAAAGCTTTCCAGGGAGAAGAAACAGCAGTCAGTAAGTAGTTCTACACATATTTTTCAAGAAATGTCAGTTTAGTTTAAGAATTAAAATGAAAAAGTATATACCGCCTACTGGATCTAAAGCCATTTTCCACTATCCAGATCTATGTTCATCCAGACTTTACACACATCATGAATGTTCACCATATAATTTTTTAAAGTAGTAGTTTTGTAATGTAAGCTGGGGAAACCTTCCTCCCTCCTGTTTTCTGAGTGTGTGAGGTCTGAGACTAACCTTTCATGAAACATAAACTTGACTTCTACATTAGATGTAAAGTTAGGCTTTCTATTCTTCTTTAATCAACTTTGAAAATTTGCATCTTGCAATGAATTTGCCCATTTCATCCAGGTTACTGAATTTACTGGAATAAAGTTTTTTTTAACTGTCCCTGGTCTATAGGATTATAATAATGACCCCTTCTTTCTTTCTGGTGATTAGTTGTATTCCCTTTTCACATGGTCAATCTAGCTACAGAGTTGCCCAATTTCATTTATTTTTTCAAAGAAATAATTTTGGGGTTTATTGGTTTCTGCTCTTATCTTTTAATGCCTTGATCCAGTTATCATTATGATATGCCACACTTTCTTCCTGGTAATTTTCCTAGTTCTGAATTCTACTTTGATATTTATATAGTCACTCCAATTTCTTTTGAATAATATGTATGGAATTCCATTTCCTATTCTTTTACTTTATTCAAGTAAAAATTTATATGTAAGTTTGTATGTAGCATATTGTTGAGTTTTTTTTTTTCCCAATCTGATCATCTTTGCCTTTTAATTGGTATGTTTAGGTCACTCATATTCCCCCACTCCAGTTTTATGAGATATTGTTGACATTATACACTATGTTTAAGGCACATAATATGATCCATATATTGTAAAATGATTACATAAGTGTGCCTCTATCTATTCTCACTAACTTTCAAGTTGTAAATAGACCATTTGCATTTAATTATTGGTTTGGTTCCTATCATCTTGTTAATGATTCTATTTGTACCAAATATTGTTTGTTCCCATTTGTTTCAGCCTTCTTTAGGATCAGAAAAGCACTTTTGAGTATTTCATCATATATTTACTATTGGTTTATCAGCTATGTCTTGAGTGTCTTTAAATATCTGTCACAGTTCTTGGTGTTATTTTTTGTCTGGAAAAAAATTTTTGTAGATATTTGCAGGATACAGAATTCTTAGTTGAGAGGTCTCTCTCTCTCTAAGCTGGAATTACAGGTGCGTGTCACCACACCCAGCTATTTTTTTGGGACTAGGTCTCACTAGGTGCCCCCAGTGGGTCCCTGGCCCCAGCCGTGGCTTCCTAGGCTGCCACCTACAGGCATGTGCCACCATGCCCAGCCAACGTTTTCTTTTCTTTCAGTATTTTAAATATTTTATTTCATTGCCACTGGTCTGCATGCTCTTTGATAAGAAGTCTACTTTCTTCTTTGTTGCTCTGTATGTCGTCTGCCTGTTTTTAATTTTTATTAAAATTTATTACGCGTTCCCAGCAATTAGTGTGTGTCTTGGTATTATTTTTCTTTATGTTTGGATTTCAGTGATCTTTTTTGTATTACATTTGGAAAATTAGGGCCATTTCCTTCTCTAAATATTTTTTCTCTACCTGACTTTTATTCTGGGACTCCAATTACATGTATGTTAGAATGCTTGATTTTGTTTATTTTTCTCGTGATGCTTCTCTCATTTTAGATGATTTATAAATGTTTCTATACTTTCTATTGGTGTAAAAGTTGAGCAGAATTGTTCAAATAATTATGTTTAAGTGAGCTAAGCTCTGCATCTGATCCTACACATCACACAGATTTTTATAACAGGTGTAGATCCAGAATACTTACTATCTTCCTCATAGTTTATAGCTGAAACGTGGGTTTTCAGAAAAGGAAGGCACTCAGATTACTCAATTTTAGGTGAGAAAAGAAAAGGGAGCTTATGGTATGGATTATTCATTATGCCATTTATATAATCAAACCAAATTAAAAATGAAAATCTACTTCTAACTTTTCAATTTCTTCTGTTTTTAATCAGAAAGAAATATTGAACATTTAAATTCTAAAAAAAACTTCTAAAATGTTAAATGAGATACTGTAGAGTTTACTTCACCAAAAATTATTTTTATTTTATTTTGCTTTGAAGTAGGTAGCTTGGCAAAATGCAGCACCATAAATTCTATAAGTAGTCAAGTTGACTTTGTATTCACCTCAGATACACAAAACAAAGGAAGAAATGCTCATTAGGAATTACACCTGAGAATCTGTAGAAAAAGTATTAAAAAGGCTGATTTTAGTGGAAATCATATATTACTTCACTTTTCTGTTCACTGTTAATTGATCGTATTACCTAATCTTTCACAAGAAGAAAGGAATGATGGGATTATATAAGTAAGTTATTATATAACTATCGGGGCAATCTGTAAAGACAATATAAATACATAGTTGATAAAGATCTCGTAAGGATAATAACTCATCTACAAGAGCTTAATAAGTTATCTAGGCATATATTGTATCACATTAAATTTGATCCCTCTTCTAAAGACTATATTTTGATTATATAGAAAATATTCTAAGAATGTCTATAGTAGACCAAAAACATTTAAACAACTATTAAGACAAAGGACCATAATACTTAAAAGTGTACCATAGAAGGAGCATTGAATTTGAGAATTGAAAATTTTGGTTTCAAGTTACAGTATGAGCAACTCTGGGAGATACAAGTGCTGACAAAGTTCCCTTTTGTTGTTTATAAAGCTTCTGCTTCTTTTTCTTTGCATTCATCAGATATTTACTGAGCACCTGCTATGTACAAGGCAATGAGGATGTGATGATGAGCTGGGTAGACAAGGTCCTGGCCTTCATGGGAGTTTGTATGTAATGAACAACTTTGTCTCCTGTTATTCACACACATGTTCCAGCTAATCAGGAACAACTAGCATTTCTTCAAATGTACCTTGTAACTTCATATTTTTATACCCATGTATATTATTCAAATGACTTAGGTTGGTCAAACAGCTTCTTCTGGGCTATGCTTTATATTTATGTTAAATTTGTACATATTCTTCAAGAGTCTTTCTCTCTCTCTCTCTCTTTGAGGCTAGATCTCACTATTTTTGCCCATGGAACCACAGGCTCACGTTGCCTGGGGTACCACAGACTCAAGCAATCTCCAGCCTCAGCTTTCCAGGTAGCTGGGATTACAGGCGCGTGCCACCACGCCCAGCTATTTGTTTGGGACTAGGTCTCAATGTGTTGCCCCAAGTGGGACTCAAACCATGATCCCTAGCCACAGCCGCTTCATAGGCTGAAGCTTACAGGCATGAGCCACCATGCCCGGCTCAAGAGTCTTTCATCAACCAGAGAGAGTTGATTATTCACTCCCACCTTCATGTCAATCATGCACAGTACAAACTTCTTTTATAATCAACTATAATTATCTGATTACATGTATGTGTCTCACTGGGTGATGACTTACTCAAGGATGTCTTACTCATCTTTGAGATCCTAGAATTTAACAGTCTCTGAGGCATAATCAAATAAGCTCAATTAATAATTTTGAAAAAACTGAGTTATATGATTGGGTACATGAATGAAGTTTTTAAAGGGGCACTATAATAGATTTCTTTATTATTTTTTTTTTTACTATTATATATTTTTTGAGAGTAGGTCTTGTTATTTTTGCCCGTGGAACCACAGGCTCTTGTTGCCTGGGGTACCACAGACTCAAGCCATCCCCAGCTTCAGCTTCCCAGGTAGCTGGGATTACAGGCGCGCGCCACCACACCCAGCTATTTTTTTGGAACTAGGTCTCACTATGTGCCCCTGGCGGGACTCGAACCACGATCCCTAGCCCCTGCCGCTTCATAGGCTGAAGCTTACAGGCATGAGCCACCATGCCCGGCCTTTATAGATTTCTTTAAATATACTAAACTGTGAGAGAAATTTGTTCTTTTTTAAATGTTACTGATATCATAAGTAACAACTGTGGCTATAAATTAAGAGAAGAGTAAAGGGAGAATCCTGGTACGATGAATTATTTGTTTAGCAATGCAAATGAGCCCCACACTGCTGGAAATGTTGAAATGGACGTTGGAAGAGGAACAGACTAATAGTGCTGAAAAAAGGAGTAAATAAGATTGAAGATTCCTTTGAAGTCACCAGAAGCAGAGGAGAAAAGAAGGAAAAAGAAGAGGAATTGTAACGGGATGAAGAGCATTTCTTGGGACAGAGAAAATGGAGACAAAGGATTCTGATATTAAGAAGGTTCACTTAAGATAGCCTAGGTATTCCTGGTAAAACAGGAACTTCTCTTGAAGAGAAAAAATGAGGAAAAAAAAAAAAGAAATATAGGGTAGGAAGTTATTTTAGAAATAATCACTATGATTAAGTCAAAGAAACATTCCAGATAGGAAATTCTGTTTTATTTTCAAGGATTTATAAAACAGGCTTTCATATTTCCACCCAAATTTTAACATACCTCTGTCTGGAAATTCTCTTCATTGCCTAAATAAAGTAATTTAAACATCACAATTCCTTTTATTCTAAATGATGTTTGAAAAACTTACTTAAAATTTTTATAAGAATATTTACTAATTAAAGACAAGTAATAAGACTACTGTCACCCTATTAATAAATACGATATGTTTCAAGGAAGGGGACCATAACATAGAATAAAACAAAACTATTGTAAAAGTGGAGCAATGAAATAAGGAGACTGTTTATTTTGTAGATCTTCTGTTGCAGGTAAAAAAGAATAGAATCCTTAATTTTTATGGTTTAAAGATTATGTGAGATCACCTAAACTATGTGGCCTAATCCCATGTGGCATATGTGGCATTCTAGAGAGGGCAGAAGAGCTCTACCTGATCTACTGGTGGGAAGCATGGTACTTTTTAAAGAGTCCATTTAATTTCTGGACATTTGGAAGGTTCTTCCTTAATACAGTGGCAAAAACAAAACATCCTTTTACTTGTCCCCATTGTTACTTGTCTTTTGGATAAACGCTACAGTTAGTCCATGTAGACAAAATGGGATATAATGAGTCTAATCAAAAGTAATGAAACATAGGTAAAGTATTACAGACAACAAAGTCAATAGATAGCTGTTTCCTGAATACTTTAAGAGCAATGAAAATAACCCCTTTTCATTTTTCTTGTCACAAGGATTCTATTCAAACCCAAGGGGGTTATAGAAATTATACAATTCTTTTGTACTTGCAGATATTCAGTATTTCTTGGATGAAGCACATCATAAGAAGAAACAGTATGTGATCCCATAGCCAAACATGGACGATCCATTAAAAAGACAAGTGACAGCTCAAGCCCTCTCTAGGAACATTTGTCAACTATGCCTTTATCCTTTAGGGATTTGAGTTGAATGACATTTGCTGTAGGCTGATAATTAGTTTTTCTTTCTTTTTCTTCCTTTTTTTTTTTTTAAAGAAAAAATAAAAAGCATAGGAGGCCAATGTTGGCCTCTTCCCCATGAGAGACAGTAGCCTGAGTGGTTTTGGGAATATATGCCTTGATCAGATTTGCACTATGACTCCTGAATGCATGAGTTATCCCAGTAACACCTGCTCTCCTGACAGGCCACCTGGGCTTGACAGAATAAGGATCCATCAGCTCCGCTGTCCCCAGAGAGATCACCCGGACCAAGTGTTCAGTGTATAGTTCAATGTCAGGTTAAAAAGTAAAATTCTACACTTGATCTTACCCAAAAGGCTGAGAAGCAATTAAAAAGTAAAATTCTATATACCAAAACCTATCAGTTACCATAAGTCAATATTTAGACGATCCTAATAATAGAAATCAGCATAGAAATTTTTTTTCCAACTGAATTCAACTAAATACTCAGAAAATTACCAAATTGTGTCACCAACATTTTGCTAAAGATTTGAGTTTCAGATTCTATATCCCATCATATGATGAAATACAGTTTCTTTGCACCAAAAGGCTCTGTACTACTTATTTTGTACTACAGTAAGTTTGGGCATACAGATTTTATAACATAAGAACTAAAAGTTTATAAGCAATTACTTCTTAATTCAAAGTTATTAGCTTCCTTTTCACAAAAAGAGGCAGGCACCTTTTATTTTTGACCTATCATATTCGTTTACCTATTGAACATTTATTTAGCCTTTATCTCAAATCTTACAAAACCCAGTCTCCTTATTACCTATTTTTCCTATTTTTAAATATTTTAATTATTTTTAACAAAGTTATGTACATGTATCAAAGACCAAATAATTCTGTAAGTTTTATTAAGAAAACCACTTTCACTGTTTATTTTATATCTCTATGTTGCTAATGATTAAATATGCTCATATTACTGCTTCTCAAATTTTTAATTTGAGGCATTATATACTGATTTTTCTCAATAAAGTAATGACTTAACTCCTTTCCCCACCCCTTCTTAATTCCTTACAACACATGTGCAAGCATCCCATCTCCTATTCTCTGCGTTACATGTTCTAACTTTACTGAGGTCAATATTCAATTTTCTACATTATTTTATAAACATTACAGCTAAGTCACATAATAAGCTATGATTATCTTTTCTTTTTTTGCATATGTTTTGTTTTCCCTGGATTTTTAGTTTTCCCGAATTTCGATCAATATCCATTACTAACCCTTCTGGACTTATCTTTAGTTCAATCATGGACACTGTGTCAACCTATTGTTTATATCTTAAAATACTGGGATATATCAAGTCATTTATCAACTTCATCTTCCTGAAAAAGTGTTTAATGAAGTCTGGTTGTCCTCTGTGCCTAGTGAATAGCTATCACCCTGGGATTCCTCCTCTCAGCCTGCAGAGATCCTGTTTCTGTAGCCCGTATTGTTTTCTTTCTTGACTTACTTACTTAGGTGTACATAACTTCAACTGTTTCTAAGTGTTATGGGATATTAATTTTTTTTGAGATCTCCCATGTTAAAAATGCTTTGATTTCTTCTCTTCACTGACTTAGCATTTGAAATAAAAAATTATTTTCTATCATAATTCTACAGGCATTGCTCCAAATGGTCTCTAGTGTTAATGACCTTTTCAGTCCCATCTTTCACAAAAAAACATTTTTTTGTCTGTTTTCTCTGAAAGTTTTCAGAATCTTCTTCCCAGAGTTCTGAAATTTGATAATGATATAACTTGGAGTAGGTCTACTTCATTTTGCTGGTACCTGGATTTTTCAAACTAGAAATTTATGTCCTACAATTTTGGGAAATTTTCTGGAATTATTTCACTAATGACTTTCTGTTTATATATTTTTCTTTCTGGAGCTCTTGTTATTCAAGTTTTTGGTTCTCACAGACTGATCCTCATTTTTTGCTCTACAATTTGGAAGATCTCCTTAATTTCAACTCTAAAAACTTTTATTGCATTTTTCTGTCTTATTTTTAATTTCATGTGCTCTTTTCTGTTGTTCTTTGAATTGTCCTTTTTTTTTTAAAAGTAGCATCCCGTTATTAATACTTCTGCAGTATCTTATCTCCCTAAAGCTATTAGTGAGATAGTCTGTTTTCCAAGTTAACTTTCTTTCCATTTATTGCCTTTGGTCTTTATTTTCCTATTTAGGGTTTTTTCCCTCACATGTTGGTAATTTTCAGTGTAGAATCCTCATTCTCTGCTAGTCTGACATTCACCAGTTGAGCAGGTCTTTGTTTTATTTCCTTTAGAGAATAAAGTTCTCTTTTGTGGGGTAAAATAAATCAGGTGATCTGATTCCTTTATCTGATTCGTTCATAAACAGACTTTTAGTTAATCCCCCTATCTAAACTATCTTCTCATTCTCCTGATATCATTGTTCAGCCTTTTGGAGTACTGTGATGTATGAACTGGTTTGGTTCTTGGTTTTCTTCACTGTAAGGTTGTTTTTCTTTGGTCTACTAAGTTTTCCCAATATTTTGCTGCCATTGTTCACTCAAGAAATTATATCTTTCTTAAAAGACTTTTTTCAATAGGGTGCATAAAGGAAGGAAAAGCAAATATGGGCATTAAATCCATTAATCTGCAAGACTGCCCACATTTGTTTTTCACTGTAAATACTTTCAACTTTCTCCTGTCATCTTTCCCACTCTTACCATGGTTTTGTCTTTACCTTCCTAAGGTAAGTCATGCTCTAGAGAGTGAGAGTTAGTGGGCAGCTTCTGAAGCAGTAGCAGTGGAAAAGAGAATGGTTAAGTTCCTATTTGTTCTCTGACTGCCTTGGAGGCTATGTTTTTCCACTTCTTATTCTGTAAATACAAAACGATTTCATCAATTCAACAGGCATTTGCACAATACTGTGGTATAATTAATATACAAAGATAATGAACAGCATGATTTCTGACAAGAATCTTACTATTTACCAGTTGGGAAGGCACACACAAGTAACAATTGGTTGCTAGTGGGAGTCAGGAATGTGAGGGCTCAATGTGGCTAACAAAATTGAGAGACAATAGTAACAGTTAAAAAAAAAGAGGGGGGAGATAAGAGTCAGAAAGGAAATTAGGAGAATTCAATGTAGTTTAGAGGTTGGGAAAGCCATCTTCTACTCATATTCATGCTTTGTCTAATTATTATGAGATTTTTTTAATTTAAAATTTGTTAAAATCTACTGAATATTTATTAAATCCTTTTGGTAAAAAGAATTTTGGGGAGACAATGACAGATATGTTAAACACTGCCTCAGATGGCACTGTCTTAGGTGTTTAACCAGTTGACTGCAAAAGTTACACATGTTCCCTGCTCAAGAGAAACAGATTTCTATTAAAAATAATTACTGATGCTCAGCAGAATATTTTATTTGTAAGATTTAACTTTACAGAATATTTTTTACTCACTGCCGTAGTTCTTCACATTCTCAGGTCCTAAGCCACCTCTCTGTTTGGCTTTGTGACATTGGGTCTGGATTCTGTGGTTCATGAATCTTCCCTTTGTCAGCTGGCTCAATCTTCAGCCAGTCAACAGAGGGTACTAGAGCAAGGCCAAAAGGTTGAAGCAGAAAGAAGGAACTTTTCTTCCTTCTGACAGTGTGTGGTTTTCCTGTGCAGGGACAAGCAGGATGGCATATATATATGTGTTGGGGGGAAGGCATGGTAGTGGGTGGGTACAGGGAGGTCCCAACAAGGTGGTCCTCAGTTAAGTGGTGAGATTCCTTCCAGTTATGATTCATTACTACCACACATGTAGTTCCTGCAGTTCACCAGCAGAGAACCCTCTGGCAGTGAGCAACAAATTCTCATGGCAGCCAAGAACTTTCTTCAGAGAAAGAGGTACCTCTTCAGAGAAAGAGGTACCTCTAAGTTCCTAAGTTCTTTTGTGGTCCATTTTCCTTTAGTCCTGGGGGTAGGAGTTTTCTGCAACTGTTATCTTGATATCTTTTAGAAACCCACTTTAAAAGTTACCCACCTTAGCCAGGCATGGTGGCTTGTGCCTGTAAGCTTCAGCTTATGAAGCAGCTGGGGCTAGAAATTGCAGTTTGAGTCCCGCTTGGGGCAACACAGTGAGACCTAGTTCCAAAAAAATAGCTGGGCGTGGTGGTGCACACCTGCAATTCCAGCTACCTGGGAAGCTGAGGCTGGGGATTGCTTGAGTCCGTGGTACCCTGGGCAACGTGAGCCACTTGATAAGAGCAAATAAATGAAACACACAATACACCAAGTAAAGGTGACCCTCTCACCCTAATGTTATGCTAACAACTGCTGCAAATCCACAGAAACTAACATCAATTCTGAGTAAGAAAAGCATAAATATAACAAACATAACCAAACTGAGTACTAAGAAATGAAGAGTAAGAATAAAGAACCAGCTATGTTAGAGAAACTTTTAGCTTTTGTTGTGATAAAATTACAAGATTGGTGGCTGACAAGATCCCAGCAGATGAAAGAACCTGATTATAAGAAAGCATTTAATACTGCTTCTCCTGGCATCTTCCTTGCAAAATTAATTAAAACTAGTCAGGATATATGAGTCTCATGAACTGGCCTCAAGACCGCATGGAGTGATTATAAACTGCCTTAAATCACATAGAGAAAAGTGTCTGGTAGACTGTCCAGAGAGCATTAGATTGGTTATAATCCAGTATCTCCATTAGTGCTTGGGAAAGTAAAGAGGAAGTTAATTAAGGTTTAGTAGACATTAACTAGAAGGGATATGTGAAAACCAATTTAAGTGAAAAGATTAGAAAAGTGAAAAAAAGATATATGAAAGATCTTTTCAAAAGACCAATTCTTTCCCTTTAAAATGAATAATCACTATGAAAAGAATTTTCACCTACTGATCCCAAAACCTCCATATGCATATGGATGTCATAAAATTGACAGGAAAGAATCAAAGGTTTTTATCTGGGCTAACTAAGAGCCACCTTGGGGGACCCAATTCTTTTTAGTCCTCTAGAGATTATGAACTCTTATAGAGAAGAGTGTTCTATGTATAATCCTTTGCACAGCTACATACTACAGTAGCTTGAGTTCACTGCAAAATTTCCTTGACATTTGTACATTTACAAATACATAGAGGTAGAGACAAAACAGAATAAGCAAAAGCTTAACACCAGGCCGGGCACGGTGGCTTGTGCTTGTAAGCTTCAGTCTATGAAGTGGCCGGGGCTAGGGATCGCGGTTTGAGTCCCGCCTGGGGCCCGTAGCGAGACCTAGTTCCAAAAAAAAAAAAAAATAGCTGGGCGTGGTGGTGCATGCCTGTAATCCCAGCTACCTGTAATCCCAGCTACCCAGTGGAGAACAAAGCAGATATATATAAAGAAACTACAATACTGGCTAGCATAGTAAGAAGCAGAAAGTGCTAAGAGTGCATATATTAAAGGCATGGAAGTGAAGGTAGGAGTAACCTAGTCTAAGGGTCAGATATGGCATCCCAAAGGAACTGATGTTTACGTTAAGTCTGAAATTCATGCTAATCCCCTGTGTGGGCAGTCTACTCTTCTCAAGTGAATGAATTGTCAACAATAACTTCTTACTCTGGAACAGAAGAAGGTAAGGCTTCATTGCAGGCAATATGGAAACAGAGTCTGATTTTCTTGAAATTTTTCTTTTTCTATATTAGGATACTGTTGGCTAAAACAATAGCAGTCATCTTGCAGGCATGATGGAAGTCAACCTAAGAAGGAACTGAAGGTGGTAAAACAGAAAGATTGAAGTAACATGGATCTCTGATAGTGCTGAGTTACTGGAATGAACCAACCCTGAAAATGAAATCTCTGTATTTCTTGTTAAATGGAACATCTTATCCTTTAGGCTATCTTAGTTAGAGACTCTGCATCTTGTAGACAAAGGTATCCTATAACTGGTGGAATGATAGGATGATAGTGTTACTGTAACAAACTACCACATATTTAGAAGCATTTTTAAGTAACAGAAATTTATTGCCTCATGTTTCTGGATACCAGAAGTGCAAAATCAAGGTTCTGGCTGGGTATGTCCTTCCAAGCACTATGAAGAAAAGATATGTTCCAGGACATTTTTTTTGGCTGGCAAGTAGCTGTCTTCTATGCATATCTGTCTCTTGTCAGAATTTCCCTTCTCTATAAGGACACCCATTACACTAAACCAAGGTCTACCCTAATAACCTTTCTTTAACTCAATGACTTCTTTTAAGACCCTATCTCTAAAGTAAGTTCACGTTTTGAAGTATGGAGGATCAGGAATCGGATGTATCTATTTTTTCAGGGGAATGTAATTCAACCTATTTCAGAAACCTTTTAAAGGGTATGAGAGTCATGGATACTCTGCAGAAAAATACACATTCTTATGCATATACAAACAATTGTCCATAATTTCAAAAGATTAATGGATTCTTAGGCTAAGAACCACAGTTACAGAGTGATTCTGAACAAAACAGACACTTGAGAATTACACCCCCCCACACACAGAAGCTTAAATTCAGCAATTGCCTAAGTAGCAAGGCTAGAGTGCAGGTGAACAAGGGTACTAGGTCATTTAGCTACAAGGCAGGCAAGAGATGCTTTATTGAATGAAAGTCATGCTAAGATCATCAGAAAGCTTTAGTAAAAAAAGTTATCAAGATTCTTCTGGTACCTTGGTAGTGAGTGTGGAGGGGTAACAAATAATTTAAGAGATGTGAACCCATACCTTTAAAACATAAACAGTAAGCTGGGCACGGTGGCTCATGCCTGTAAGTTTCAGCCTATGAAGCGGCTGGGGCTACGGATCGTGGTTCGAGTCCAGCTCGGGACAACATAGCGAGATCTAGTCCCAAAAAATAGCTGGACATGGTGGCGCACACCTGTAATCCCAGCTACCTGGGAAGCTGAAGTTGGGGATTGTTTGAGTCTGTGGTACCACGGGCAATGGGAACCTGTGGTTCCATGGGCAAAAATAACAAGACCTAGTCTCAAAAAAAAGAAAGAAAGAAAACAAAAACAGTGTTCTAAGCCAATGTTACCTCAATAAAATAATTGAAATTTGAAAAAAAGATTTTATAAAAGGAATAGTAGTCAATATTGTTTAAAAATTTTAGGAATAATTTGGGCGAAATGTTTTTATCTCAGAATTTCTGGTATTTCATATAGTTAAATGAAAATATACAATATACATTGAATATTAGTAATGAAAGTTAAAAAAAATTTAAACGGGGGTGTCCCTATCCCCCCGATAACAGTAATACAAAAAGAAAACACATTTCATGTGGATTTTATCTGTTGGTGTTTAATAAAATTTAAAACTTAGAATAGCTGCTATCTAATCCAACTGGGATTAGAGTCAACATTCACTTATATGGCCCCAGCAAATCTGTATTGTCAGTAGATTGGGCAGCACTCTGGGGCCCAGAAAATGGTGGAAAGCAAAGGTTAAAGGGCACTGAGAAGAAAGCTATAGCCATCTGGCACAAGATATATGTACTAGTAATAGGTGAAGGAGCAAAGATTCTGAAATCTTGTGCTATTTGGCTTTGAGAAACAGCATTAAAAATCATTAAGGGTCGACCAACCACCTGGGGAAGTCTGCTTCCCCGTCATCGGCTAGAGTTGCATTTCCAAACCCAGATATGAGAACTGTATGGTACAGAACCAGCAATTAGTGACAGAAGGGGTCCTGGAGAAGCGCTCCACCTGACTATCGGCCTCCTCCACTCCTGGAGATCTGAGCAGCCTCATCTGTTGTCCAAGAGTGCAAACCTGCACACAGGAAAAAAGGAAAACTTCTAGTTCTAGAAAAAGAAAAGAGCAGGGGGCCAAACACAGACCAACAGCTTGCAGCAAGAGGAGTTGGAGTGACCAGAGAGGGTAAGTGGAAAGGGGAGGTGGAGTAGGGAATAGGGAGTACAATATAACCATGCAAACATGACCAATATTGTACGATAATTACAAAATAAAAATAATTTAAAAAAATCATTGAGGGCACAGGTGAACTAGGGCAGTCAGGTTAAATCAGTTTAATTTCTATTTCTACAGTTAAATAGTTTAAGGTATTAATAGGGGCAGAAACAGACACTTTCTTTCCTGTGTTAACATTAAAGATCACTGCAAAACAAAGTATCACAGAGAAAAATAATTAAAACTTTGGTCATTAAGGTACCTCTGATGTTGAAACAAGGAATTGGGAACATTTGCAAAACCACCTGGGAAGAATGTACAAACAAGGATATTGTTTATTTCCTTTTCCAAAGGAAATCCTCAGAGCCTCAGGTAGAGATCCTCCAGAATGAAAACAAAAATTAACTCTACCTGGAAATAGGCATACATTATAGATGGGTTTGAAATGGCCTTGAAACTGAAGAAGAAAGGGCAATATTAGGAAGGCCCCTTTTGTCAAAGCATGAGGAATCAGAATTCTGTATTATAGCACTAAAGGAGCCCAAGAACGTGTAAAGATTTGTTTTTTAAAACGCATCTGTGGTAGTAGAGGGAAGCCTTTTTCACCACTGACCATGACAACCAACAATGCTATATACCTAACAAATGCTCAGCTAATACTTGTTGAAGAATGACAGACTAAAGTCTTAGGAAAGATGGTCAGAACTGTAGATTAACACACAAACAAGGGTTAGTTCAAAAAGCAAATAGTGGGTATTGACATAAAAACAATGAACCTATGTAGGGTTTGATGTTTGTTTTGTTATTACTCAAAAAGGGGCACTTTGAGCTGTACTCAAATGATGCCAATTCTTCTGTGCATATTAAAATTACTTTATCTGACTTAAAATAGGAGGACAAAGCAAATCAATAACCTTATACAGAGGAAATAAGGCCAAGTAAAATTGCATCTAAAACATCAATGTTTATTTCAGTCTGTAAGCTCTTTTCTTGCCTGGCTGTACAATCTCCAATCATCCCTGAAATACAAGTGATTGGGTTCTTTTGGACCTACCAGTTAAGGGGAGGGAACATTTATCTACCGTCAATTCATGAGACACTAATCTCCTTCCCACTCCTCTGATTACAAGCAAGCAGGAGGCTAGAGGAAAGGCCTCAACAGAAGCTTTAAAAATAAATAAATAAGCCCAGCCCCTTCTGCTCCAGGAATACAGGAAAAGATTGGCATTAATGCAAGAGAAAGTGATCTGCCCAAACAAAAGCCAGCCTGAAGGAGGACCAAAACCCACAAACTAGCCAGCATTACTGTGAGGAAGATAGCACACTTGTTAAAAATGTATATTTTAATTTTCTATATTGCAAAGGACCCCAATTTGCCCGAGGATCTAGCTAAGCTGCCATTTTCTACTACGACAGAGTCTAATCTTTATTTAATGGATTTAGCATCTATCTTTACTAGAGTGGTCTCTAAGGAAAAGGGGAGGGGAGAATGAAGGGGCAGAGAAGAGATGATCAGATTCCCCCTCCCCCTTTCATCCATCCAGCGCTCATGTTTGTGTTCAAAATTCAATTACCTCCTTATTGATACTTCACAGAGATATTTAAGCTGCAAACATGAAGCCCTGATTTCCCAAGGGGCCATGCCCCTCTCTATTTCACTGCTCTGCTTCCCCTAGGGTGAATTCCTGAGGCGTCCATATTAATAGGTAATCAGTCACAATTCATTTATTAAACAGCTAGCAAGGTTTATCAGCCTGTCCTGATTAGCCCGAAGAAACCACTGAATTCCTAATTTATTTATGGAAATGTAAGTGTCTTTTTGAATTCCATTCAGGAGCTGCAGAAGTGTTCTGGTCTTAGCATACCGCATTCTAACAGGCAGCACAAGCTGCAAGAAAGCTTTTCAGGAAGAAGGAGCTGCTTCCCAAAAGAAGGCAGAGCCAGAGACATACACCACAGAGATTCTTCTCCTGGCCATGGGATTTGAGTCCACATAATCCTTGGATTAGTACTTATTTGATTGCTTTCTGTTTACATAAAGAGTTTGAACTGTTGTCACTAGGCAGCCATTACTATCCACTGTAACAAAAATCAATCTCAGGGATGCTACTTTTTGATTGGCAGAAAAATGGCCCTTAATGGAGTAGAATTGAGGACCTCAGTGAGTTAAAAGCCAATCATTCTTAGTAGAGTTAAAACCAACACCAGGCTGGAATACAAACTCAAAATACAGTAATACTTTTCAAACATTCATCTTAAAATTGTAACTAAACCAGACCCTGTTTAAATCTTCACTGTTCTAAACTGCAGTGACAAAACAGCTGTGTGTATAATTTCCACAATTTTAATCAATTAACAATTCACCCCAAATTGCCCATAACTAATTAAGTGGCCAATACAGATTAAATATAAAGCTCTTAAGAGTAACATTAAAACTCATGCTAACTGCCCCAATAAGTGCAGTTAGAAAAGAAACAGTTTGAAGAAAAGAAACAGATCACATAAACAAGATTCTTGTTTTCCACCAGAATTACAACTAGTTTCTTCTGGAAAATGACAAAATCTAAAAAGACTATGAAGAATGTAGTCAATATTTCAATGCCAACAAATAATACTGTCAATGCTTTTTCTTCTATGGGCAATCCACAAACAACATTTTCAATCCTAATTTGCCCACCTTATATTGTTCACTATGATTTAGAGCACCACAAGCTATTGTACAAAGTGAAAGGCAAGTCATAACCATAGAAAAAAAATTTTTTTGAGAGACCCAAACAGTACTCCTTAAAACTGTCATGGGTAATCAAAAACAAGGACTAAGAGGAGATAAAACTAATATATGTAATTACGGTATCCTGGATGGGACCCTGGAATAGAAAACTGACATTAGGGGGAAACTAAGGAAATCTGAAAAAAGTAGGGGAAAGAGTTCATTAATTGTTATAAGGTTTAACAAATGTCCTAAAGCAACAGGGAAAACTGAGTGTGGGTTATATGGAAATTCTCCACAATTTTCTTGTAACTATCTAAAACTATTTTAAAATTTTAATTTTATTTAAAAAATAGAATGACAATTCATAAATTAAATCAGAAAGTGGTCAAACATGAATAATTTTTAGGTCTAAATTTTTTTTTTTTTTTGAGACTAGGTCTCGTTATTTTGCCCCAGGAACTGCTGGTTCACGTTTTCCAGGGTACCACAGACTCAAGCGATTCCAGCCTCAGCTACCCAGGTAACTGGGATTACAGGCGCTTGCTACCACACCCAGCTATATTTTGGGACTAGGTCTCTCTATGTTGCCCGGGGCGGCCTGACTCAAGCAATTCCTAGTCCCCGCTCGCTCCGTAGGCTGTGATTAATGGCACACACCACCGTGCCCGGCCCAGGTCTAAAATTTTTTAAAATTCTTATGAGAAAGTTAAAGATATACCTTGGAAAAATTATTGCAAAAATAATTTTGGAATATTTCAAGATACATTTATAAGTGAAAATTTATACATATGTCTACTTAATTGCTTTAATCTGATAGAAATAGCAAAAATGCTTAGTTATTTGTGTATTTAGTTATCAGGGTTTTTGGTTTGTTTGTTTGTTTGTTTGTTTTGCTAGGTCTCGCTATTTTTGCCCGTGGAACTGCAGGCTCTCGTTGCCGGGGGTACCACAGACTCAAGCAATCCCCAGCCTCAGCTTCTCAGGTAGCTGGTATTACAGGCACACCCCACCACGCCCAGCTATTTTTTTGGAACTAGGTCTCGCTACGGGCCCCAGGCGGGACTTGAACCGCGATCCCTAGCCCTAGCCGCTTCATAGGCTGAAGCTTACAGGCAGGAGCCACCGTGCCCAGCTAGTTATCAGTTTTAATTGTTCTCCAGAAAATATTATCTCCATGTACATCAATACCTATAATAATTTCAATAGAAAGCTATCTAAAACACACACATACAGAGAAAGGCAAACCAGTTCTAATATTAAAATGAAATACAATGAGAGGGTACTTGAAAAGGAAACCATGGATTTCCTCAAATTAAATGTTAATACTCTGAATTGTATTACTAATAGTTTAGATTGTGTTAATGGTTTAGAATGTACTAATTACTGTTCCTCTCCTTGAGTTTGAATAATCAAATATCAATTTGTAAGTATTCTAAAGAGAAACAGGCTCAACTCAGAAGTACTAACTTTTCCCACTCCCAAATTTATAATTTCCCACTCCCAAATTTATAATCTATTAAGATTCTATTGCTATGTTCAAAGCAAGGCATAACAAAATTTTAAGACCCAATGTCTTTAACTATCCAACACATAATAAATAAAAATATTGATATGACCTGGCTGTTAAAGTAAAATAATGAAGCACATCATGACAGGCATAGCATAATATGCTAAAAACAACCTCTGTCAGACAAGCTGTCAGACAGTTTGAATTTGATTCACAACTCTTGGGCTAGCCAGGTCTTTGAGAGTCTAAAATGGGCTCACTGGTCAATGAAGTCTGGGCACTCCTGAAGACTATATATTGAAGCCACTTAGGACAGAACCTATTAGTAGGCACACATAAGAATGATGGCTGTTGAAGGTATGCTTATTAATGTTTCTTAGAAGATACCTACACAAAGAAAACTTGAAGAAAAGTTAATTGACTCCCCAAATTATATAGCTTTGTAAATAAACTGCAAGTCAGTAACATCTGATGTAAGAAAAGTTTACTGAATAGTAAAAAATAATGCAGATCCATTACCATTACTATACTGCCCTTAAAGATAAAACACCATGTCGTGCACTTTATAACCTACATGAAAGCAAAGTGCATATGCTATAAATATATGTATATAGTATGTATGTATAATTTATCACTTATATATCACTGATGACAAAAAGAATATTTAGTCAGGTTGGGTTGTCCAAAATCAATGGTTAATAATAAGCCAAGCCAGGTCTTGAATGTAGTTCTTCAGACTCCACTGATCAGTTTCCATTGCTCTCCCACTTGACAAAACATAGGCATATTCTGTCCTTTGGCTGATAATCCTGACTTCGCTGGCATATTACTGTAATCTATGTCAAATTCTTTACAAATAAAACTCCTCTATGCCACTAGGTTTCTTAAATCCTAATGTTTTCATTAAGCACTACCGTCTTAAGAAAATTTAAGGGTGAAAAAAGAAAGGCTATTCAAATGGCATTTGATTTGCATTAAAATTATCAGCAAAATCAGAATGGTCAACCACTTCAATTTTTCTTTTAATTTTTGCTCATGTGAATCCTAATTGCCCCATCAATAAATTTCACTGACATATTTTTCCAAAGCAATTAGTCATTACCTTTTTTTTTTTTGAGACTAGGTTTCGCTATTTTTACCCGTGGAACCTCAGGCTCACGTTGCCTGGGGTACCACAGATACAAGCAATCCCCAGCCTCAGCTTCCCAAGTAGCTGGGTTTACAGGCGTGTGCCACCACGCTCAGCTATCTTTTTGGGAGTAGATCTTAATCTGTTGCACCAAGTGGGACTCGAACCGCGATCCCTAGCCCCAGTTGCTTCATAGGCTGAAGCTTACAGGCACATGCCACCATGCCCAGCTAGTCAGTATCTTAACCTTGATATACACATATACCTAAATACAAGACAGACCCAAAACAAAAACAATACTGTCCAAATCCTTCCTGAACATACTATCTACTAACACTCAGTAAAAGCAATACTACATTATCATCATAGGAGTTTTATGTGGAAAATACATCTTCTAGTTCGTGGACTCTAAATTTTATAGGTCATTTGAAATAGTAATTCATGAAACAATAAATGGATAAAAATATTTAGATATTTTTTCTGGCCTACTCGTTCAAGCATATGACCCTTATATCACCCCTACTGAAAAGTTTCTAAGAATCACCCCCCACAAAGTCACATTTTAACCTAAAACTTCAAAGGGAATACTGCCATCTACTGAATTACATTCATCACTGTTCTTTTTCTATGCCAGTGCTGCCTCATTTAATGACTCCTTGTGAGTCATTTTTTTACACTAAGGATGTTTATGTTAAAAGCAAACCTTTACAGTACAATAGTTAGATACATTCATAGCCATCCATGACAAAAATACCCCAGAAAATAAGTCCTATTGTTTTTATCCACTGTTTTGAAAACTGGGGGGTTGGTTCCTTTTTCTTCAACATCTCTCCTAACTGCTTAGCTAGAAACTACTAATGCTCAGTAACTGATTGAGCTTCCCAAACAAAATCAGAAAGGTTATTAAAACTATTCTTTCAATTTAAAGGCAGACTGACTACTGGAACTTAGAGTGAGTTAGTTTCATTTTTACCTCAGCCACTACTTAATTTTTAGTTAATTCTAAAGTCCAGCATACACACAGAATAATGTATAACTCTTAAGAATATATATGAGGAATTTCACAAAATGAAGACATAGTATAAAATAATCACATAAATCTCCACCACGTGGAGACCCAAGCTTCTCCTGTCTTTTCCCAAGCATCATTATATCCTCAATGCAATCATTAGTTTTATCACTATAGATTAGCTTTACTTATTTTTGGTCATTATATAAATGAAATAGTACAATAAAACAGTATTTTTGTGTCTAACGTCCTTCACTCAATGTTATGGTTCTGAGATTCACTCACAGTATACCAATAGGTTGTTCATTTATATAGCTGTACAGTATTATATGAACATATAATTTATTCATTCTACCATCAATGAACTTCTAGATTATTTCTAATCTGAAATACTCTTACATGTATCTAACAAGTGAAACAAGCCTATCTTGTGGGGACATCCTGTGCTTTTTTTTTGAGACTAGGTCTCTCTATTTTGCCCATGGAACCAAAGGCTCATGTTGCCCATAGTACCACAGACTCAAGCAATCCCCAGCCTCAGCTTCCCAGGTAGCTAGGATTATAGGCGCATGCCACCATGCAGCTATTTTTTGGAACTAAGTCTCGCTGTGTTGTTCCAGGCAGGACTCGAACTGCGATCATCGCCGCGACCCTATAAGCTGTCGCTTATAGGCACGTGCCACCGTGCCCAGCAATGCTTACATTTCCATTCCCATTTCTATCTTTAGGGTACAGATCTAGTGTTGAAATTACTGGGTTATAATATATATGTATGATCAATTCTACAGTTTTCCAAAAATGGTCTTCATGAGAATTACTTGCTATCTGAAGTCATATTTCTCAGCAAAGGACTGATCTTTCAACTGTAAAATGTTCCAATTAAAAGAACTTGAGACACTTAGGGTCAGGTAGGGAGTTACTTAAGGGGAAGAGAGATCAGGGAGTTGCTGAGATTATATCTGAGACATTCTCAGATTTCTGGTCTTCCATTGAAGACTATGACATAGGGCCCAGGGCTTGCTAGAAGTTTGAGAGTCGAAGAGGCTGCATTCCATGTGAATGTACTCTAATACCCATTTATCAGCAGTTTTTTTCCATGCAGGTGGGCCTAAACTCTTTTAATCTAATCAATATTTCAACCTCCTTCATAAAGATACTGCATGTTTTTTAGTGTAGACTTAGTTGTTTTAGGTAGAATTCAGAGAAATTTTTATACCGTAATTTCCTTCCTATCAGATTACATGGAATATGCTTTAATGTAAAGAGGTTTCTGAAAAGCAAGACAATTACTGGAATTGAATAGGTATTACCATAATGGAAATCCCTCCTCTAAGATTTCTCCAACTTATAGTGACAAAGACCCTTGTCACTAACATGAGAATACCATGCCTAAACTTCATTCATGTACCCATCAGGCCAAGTGCAGTCTTATCTCATCATGATGTTTCAAGTTAAAGGCAAAAAGAAGACAGCTGCCAGAATATTTTAATACCTATGAATTTAGAGAATTGCTCTGTCAGTCTAATCATTTTGTAGAGTTATAAAAATATCTGCTACAAAAGCAGTGCTCTAAGCATCCATCCTTATGTAGCTCAAGGTAATAAAACAGTGCAAGTCCTGGGTCAAAGACTGCCAAGCCAGAACTGATATACATCAGGGTTGCCATGAATTCAAAAAACTGTTCTGGCTAATCTTTTTAGCGGACTCTTGTTTATTTAAATAAGAATTAGCTGCAAGAGGAGGAGGGAGGGGGTAGTACCCTAAAAACCATGTACCAAAGTTGAGCCTCAATAAATAAAAATAAATTTAAAAAAAAGAGAATTAGCTGCAACAGTAACCAACTGCTTCAGTGCTTTAAAAATGAGTTGTGTCTAATGAAAATTCAGAAATCATCACTGCATGTCATAGGAGATTAACACTTAGCATGTGGAAGACTTAAAAAAAAATCAATATATTTTTTTTAAATTAAGGGTCTCTGAGACTCTGATGGGTAGTAAATCCATACCACATAGAAAGCAGAAATAATCAAAATCATTGTCAACGTACATGTCAAACACCACTCTAGGCCAGATATACTTGACAAAGACTTTCTTATTTCTTTGTTGCCACTTAAAATACAGGTTTCTAAAGGTAAATCTAGAGGCTGATGCATGGTCAAATTATGATTTAAGTTTACTTTGCCTCCCTAACTACTTAATTACTGTGACAAAAGGACAAGCAAACTGAGCTGCCAGTAAGGGAAATGGGTATGAGAAAAAAAGGTCTGTACAGGTTAATCAAACAGCTGTCACGTGAAATATTACATGGATTCTTAGACTGAAGAGGAAAACAATTTGCCAATGATGATATAGGATTTTCTTCTTTAATTCCAGTTTAAATATCATTTTTTAAAAAAAACTACCAAGCCACCCTCAGTCCACTGGGATCTCTTGTTTTTGAAATTTAGCACTCAAGTGGCACCAAGTACACGTTCTTTTGTATTTTGATCTTTCACATACTGGCCTTCTCAGAGTTGTCACTAATCAGATTTTAAGTGCCTTGAGAGAAGTTTACACCTGGGATTCACCACATTACTTTTCAGAGTAAGGCATCCATTTTTAAATGTACAGTTCAGTGGCATGAAGTATATTCATACTGTTGTGCAACAAATGTTCACACCTTTTTCATTTTATAAAACTGAAATGCTGTGTCCATTACATAATAATTTCCCATTTTTCCCCCTCAATCACTGACAATAGCCATTCTACTTTATTCTCTATGAATTTGACTATTCTAGTTGCACTACATAAGTGAATCAACCAGCATTTATTTCACTTAGCATATATCAAGCCCATCCTTATTGTAGTTGTGGCAGATTTTCCTTCCCTGATTAACATTCCACCATGTATATACCACATTTTTGTTTGCCTACGCGTCCTCTGGTGTACACTTGGGCTAGTTCCATCATTGACAGTTGGAAATAATTCTATGAACACGATGTACAATTATCTCTTCAAAGTCCTTGCTTTCAATTCTCTTGAGTATTGCCCAGTAGTAGAATTGCTGGATTATATGGTAACCCTGTTTTCAATCTTTTGAGGAACCACCATACTGCTTCCACAATAGAGGCACCATTTTTATATCCCCGCCAATCATGTACAAGAGTTCTAATTTCTTCATATGCCCAAGAAACCTTGTTATTCATTTCCTAGTGTGTAGGGAGCACTAGTATTTGCATTTCCCTAATGATCAATAACGCTGGTCATGGGTGTATCGTCTTTAGAGAAAATAGCCTTCGCTCACTTTAAAAATCGAGTTATCTTTTTATTGTTGATTGGAGTTCTTCATATACTCTGGATATATAAACCTCTTAACAACTGATAAAGAAATGATCTGTAAATGCTTTCTCTCATTCTACGTATTTTCACTATTTGAGGATATCTCTGAAACAGGAAAGTTAAACTTTATTATTTTATTTTTCTGCATGTACTTTTGGTATCATGTCTAGGAAGCCACTGCTGAATTTAGTCATAAAGATTTATGCATATGTTTTCTCTTAAGAGGTTGTTATGTTTTTACATTTAGATATAGAATCTATTCTGATGCTTGTATATGGTGTGGTGTAAGAGGTTCAATTTTTTATTTTTTGCATGTGTACATTTTGTTTTCCCAGCACATTTGTTAGAGACTATCTCTCTTTTACTGAATGACTTGGCTATTTAAAAGATAAAACTGACTTATACTAAAAGAAAATATCTGTGTAAACATTAAATCATGTAAAAGGAGAGGTAAATACCCACTAGACAATAGATATTTATCATGTACCAATTACAAAGTTAGGAATTCAGTCATGAACAAAAGATACCAATATATCCTGACAGACCTTAGGGAGTTTTAATGTTAGACTGACTCATCTACTTTGCAGTAATGTGCTCACTTCATGTAAAATTTAAGTTCGCCTATTAATCTAAAAACCTTGGTATATAAAAGGGAGCTCTTTTCCAAATATTGACAGGCCAAAAAAAAATTTTTTTTAACTACATCTTTTTTTTAATTAAATTTTTAAATTTATTTATAAATATTTCACATCATTTCAGTCCCTGGGGGTCACCCACCACCACCCCTCCCCACCCGCTCCAGCTGGTCCCCACTCTCCCCTTTTGCAGTTTCATTCAGTTGACCATATATTAGTGAAACCATTTGGTTTCTGTCCCTTTCTATCTGGCTCATTTCTGCTAGAATGATTTCTTCTAGGTACATCCAGGTTTCCATAAATTCATCAAATTTGTCATTTTAATTGATGAGTAATACTCCATTGTGTATATATACCACATCTTTTTCATCCACTCATCTGTTCTGGGGCATTTGGGTTGTTTCCATGACCTTGCAATTATAAATAGTGCTGCAATAAACATCCGAGCACAGGTGTCCTTTTGTACCCACATTGAGGTCTCCTTTGGGCAGATTCCCAAAAGTGCAACTGCTGGGTCAAATGGTAATTCCATTTTCATTAGTTTGAGGGTTCTCCATACTGCTTTCCATAGTGGCTGGACGAGTCTACATTCCCACAAGCAATGTAAGAGTGTTCCTTTCTCTCCACATCCACGCCAGCACTTGTTGTTGCCTGTTTTTTTTGACGTGGGTCATTCTTACTGGTGTAAGGTGGTATCTCATTGTGGTTTTGATCTGCATTTCTCTGATTGCTAGTGATATTGAGCAATTTTTTCATGTGTCTGTTGGCCACTTCTATTTCCTCTTTGGAGAAGTGCCTTTTTAGTTCTTTTCCCCACTTTTTGATTGGGCATCTTGTTTTGTTTTTGTTTAGTTGTGTGAGTTCCTTGTAGATCTGTGTTATTAATCCCTTATCACTCTTGTGGAGGGTGAAAATTTTCTCCCATTTGGTTGGGCTTCTTTTAGTTTTTTTTTTGTCTCTTTTGCTTTTTAGTTTGATGAAGTCCCATCTGTTTATGTTTTCCTTCAATTTTTTGCCTTCTGCAGATGATTCCAGAAAGGGATTTCTGAATTGTACTTCATGGAGGGTTTTGCCTAAGTTTTCCTCTATGTATATTATGGTTTCAGGTTTGATATCTAAGTCTTTTATCCATTTTGAATTAATTTTTGTACATGGTGTGAGAGAGATGTCTTGGTCCATTTTTTTTGCATGTCTTAGTCCAGTTTTCCCTGCACCATTTGTTGAAGAGGCTATTTTTGTTCCAATATAAGTTTTTCCCTCCTTTGTCAAAGATTAATTGGCTATATGTGTGTGGCTTTATTTCCAGACTCTCAATTCTGTTTCATTGGTCTGATTGTCAGTTGTTGTACCAGTACCATGCTGTTTTAAGTATTATGGTTTTGTAGTATAGCTTGAAGTCTGGAATAGTTAGTCCTCCATTCTCTCTTTTTTTGGAGAGGAGGTTTTTTGATATTCGAGGTCTTTTGTTATTCCATATGATTTTTTGTAATTTTTGTTCTATCTCTTTAAAGAATGTCATTGGAATTTTTAAGGGGATTGCACTGAATCTATAGATTGCTTTTGGTAGGATGGCCATTTTGATGATGTTAATTCTTCCCATCCGTGAGCAAGGAATGTCTTTCCATTTCCTTGTGTCTTCTTCTATCTCTTTTAGTAGCGTTTTAAAGTTTTCTTTGTATAGTTCTTTTACGTGTTTTGTTAGGTTTATTCCCAGGTATTTAATTGTTTTTGGTGCGATGGTAAATGGGATGACTTTTTAAATTTCTTCTTCTGCTTGGCTTTTTGCATATAGGAAGGCTACTGATTTCTGTGTGTTGATTTTGTAGCCGGCAATCCTACTGAACTGGTTAATTATTTCAAGAAGTTTTTCTGTGGATTTTTTGGGGTTCTCTACATATAGAATCATATCATCCGCATATAATGATTAACTACATCTTTTTTCTCCCCCTAGTTTATAAGTATTTTGTGCCAAAAATGGAGAAAATCAAATTCTCAGTAGCTTGAATTTCAGGTTCTCCCCATCTGGAGAATACGTAAGACTGCCCTAAACGGCTATAGTTTGCAACTCCAAATCTTGAGGTAGTGCCCCTGCCCCTTTAATGCCTCTGACTTTTCAACTGGGATAGAAAACACAAGCTCAGGGCATAGAACTAGGACTTTTCCTGGCATCATAATATGCCATGCACAAAGATCTCAAACCTCTTTGCAGCTAATTTTAGAAGAGGTACATCCATGATTATAAAAGAAATACTATGGATTCTCTTACTGGAGAGCAGGTGATTCAAAAAGGGAGATGCTCTCTGGCAGTTCTTACAGAGTTAAGGTTGTATATGACTTTAAGGAGATTATTTTCACAGGTAATGAAAAGGAGTATATCATTAAAATGGGTAAAGCAAAGGGTGGCAAAAGTCAGGAGGGAACACATAAAAGTGATATAGACATAAAAGACTGGGAAGAATTGGTGAAAGAATGGTGAAGGAGGTAATACTGAAGAATCGGAAGAAATTCTGGGGAGTTTCCATAGTCAAAGTTCTAATGTGGGAAACTGCTGACACCATAACCAGTTATGATTAATGAATAGAGCTTTAAATATAAAACTTGCACTGATTTTGTGAAATAAATAAAATAAAATAAATAAAAGCAAAATACAGGAAATAAAAGCAAAACATAGCTACCATGTCTAATTTATTTAGAAAAAAGCTGTCACCTGAACATTTCCTTTCAGAAAATTGTTTTGTAACTTAACTCTTCCTCTAATGCTAAAGGTTGAAATGCTATCTTTTCTATGGTTCAGTACATTTCATGCTCTTAACTTAGTTCATAATAATCTGACATCAGTATTTTTAATCTGAAGATTCAGATACATTCAAGGTAGTGTTTGTATGAATAATTCAATATTTTGTAGTAGTAGAAGAATTAGTTACTTCCAATTATGAAATAATTTACATTCAAAGCCCAAAGGGATATATATGGTAATTCCTTTCAACCATACCATATTGTATTTTAGAGTAAAAACAATATGCTCCGGGTTATCAGACACTTGGGTTATCACAGACCTGGGAATTCACAAAGTTCATTCATGAATGTCAGGATCCTAACTTGAAAGCAACAAGTTGACTCTAATTTACCATAAAAGTGCCAGATGTCCCTTTTATAGGCAGATTTCATAAGCCTTACATTTAATTAGAAATTGTGAGAGGTACATTTGGCAAGAGAAGATTATCTCTCAGATGTTGAGAAAACTAAAAATCTTTTTTTTTTACTTCATCTTTTCTAGGAGACCAAGTGAAATAATTTGAGGGTTAAAGATAATTTGAACAGTTAAAAATTTTCATGGTAAATTCTTTGTTGAAACATCAAGTGCATCTGTTGAAGTTAACTATTTCACAATGAAGATGACAGCTTAGAAGTCAAAAAATAGTGAGCAAAATCAAAATGCTCTTCTGATGTCATGATAAATCACAAAGCTGTAGTAAGCTGATCATTTATACTACAAATAATTTTACCTGTTTTGAAGTTCATCCCACTTGTGCTAGCTCCAGGGAAGTGATGTATATAAACTCTGGACTCATTCAAAAGCCCATCAATAGAAACTGCTCCGGTAGGTATATGCATAACAAGAGTCACCATGTTCTAATGACTTAGTGAAATCCCTAACTTAATATAAAATTGAAATGTAGTCATGAGAAGCACCCGTAGATTTAAAGGTCAGTAAGCTTCATGTAAAGCGGCAGAGTAATGTCAGGTTTTCTGGGCCACATAAGTCTGTCTCACTGTCTTTTATTTTTTATTTTTACAACTTCAAAAATGTAAAGAACCATTCTAAACTCAAAGGATAAAGAGAAAGTGAGTCACAGTTTGTAAACCTTTCAAGTTTGCCATCCAAAGGAAATGTTCCAGTTCTGTGTTAATACGGTAGCCACTACCTGCACACGGCTACAGGGCATTTACTGGTGCAAATGAGGTGTTAAATCTTTATGTTCTTGATTCCTACCTAATTTTAATTAATTTAACTTTAAATAAGCATATGTAGCCAATGGTTACCATTTTGGTTTTTTTTTGGGGGGTGTGTGTTTTTTTCTCTTCTTTTGTAGCTACCATTTTGAATGGTGCATATGTAGAAGACCACTAGTGCCAAAGGAACGCTGCATACCTACATTCTAAAGAATCTACAGAAGACTTCAACAAGAAGTAAATCAGGTATAAACAGTTACTGTTATTAAAAATAACTTACAACCGTTAAGCTAAGCATTATACATCAAATCAGATGACTAACATCGAGAGTGAAAAGACTAGAAACAAAATGCTGGTATTTCACAAATTAATAATATGACATCTCTTCATTAATGTTTGGTTAAATCAGAGCTTTGAAGTGCTGAAAGAATGAGTCAGAAGGACTTTGAGTTAAAATGGATATACAATGTTACTGTTTTTGGTGCGACAGTTTCTACCAGTCAATTTGGATAGCTCCTACTACTGAAGACAAACACAACTAAACTCAGGTTTCTGTTTGCCTGAAAAGACAACAGATTTCTCCCATCATTGACCTAAAATGCTCCTGGAAAACAGCTTTGCTTCATTCATCACAATACTACTCCCACAAGGTCCTAAAGTTCATGAGGCTTGGTAGACAAGCTGTTTACACAAGAAACGTAAGTCCTCGTTTTTACGTGCTGACAAATCAGCTCCCAAGCCCATTAATGCATTCATAACTTTACTCTTGGAATTTGTGAAGTAGAAAACTGAGGGGAAAAAACATTCAACCTTGAGGGAACCTCCAATCAATGTCTTAGTGTGGGATAAATGGAGTGGTTCAGGCTCTTTTTCGCCTCCCACCTCTAGCCTCTTTGGGCTAGTGCCTGTAGCCTTGCTTTCCTTCCAGGTTTTATCGCCCACATGTGTTGGGCAAAAGACCTTGGAAAAAGTGAGCACAGAGCACGCATGGACACATGGGCCAAGAGACAGATGAGAATACAACGGGGGAGGGGGAGAGGCTAGAGAGGGAGAAAAAGGAGGGAGGGAGGGAAGACTGCGGAGGCTGAGAGGCTTGGTTACTGTCCATCTCCCCGCCCCACTGCTTGCCTGCTTGTCAGCCTCCATGCCTTTTGGTCTGCCTGTCCCTGGTTTTCTGCTTCAGCATGAAAGGCCTATCAAATCTACTGAGGACTCCAAGATTCCTTTATTCATCTACCTGAATCCACAATGAACCCACCTGGTCCAGTTCCCCTACACTCAGATAACACCCACTAATGGTATCTGTTTTCCACATTGTAATACAACCAGTCCTTATCACCAATTGTAAGCATCAGGCTCACCAATACACTAAGGCTCTTCATTGGTTTTAGCAGTCACAGAGACATACCACGCAGGGCAAGGCCACTGCAAAAGGCTAGAGGGGTTGGGAGGTAGGCCAGTTCATAGCCCCCCAGGAATCTTCATACTCTTTCTCTAGGTTCTCTCTCTGGTGTTCTTTTGTGCTCTCTCGCTGTGCATGCTCTCTCGTGCCTGTACTCCCTTATCCCCTCTCTCCTAGGCCCAGGTGTGCACCCTCACACATACATTGATTGGGCTGCACAATCATGGGGAAGATGCAACACCCCAGGTACTGGTAATGCAGGCCAATGGGGGGTGGGAGGGAGCCTGATTAATTTACCCTACACCCACCTAGCATTAGGATCCTTTGGTGCCCTACTGCTCTGGTTCTTTTGCATTGATTACCCCTGGCTGGTACCAGCCCTTGGGTCGTCTGAACAAGTGCAAAGGCTGCAGTCCCAAACTTTATCCTTATTAGAACATGTAAAACTAAAAACAAAGAGACAGAAGAATACATAACAAATGCTAGAGGAAAAAAATCCTGGAAGAAGTCTCCATCCAGCAGAACTGTGAAATGTTAACTGATGAGGAGTTAAAGGTAACAATAAAATATTTGCTGCTCTAAAATAAACAACAGATGATGTAAAACTGGAACAGAATAAAGACTGAGGCTGTTATGAGTACAATTAGAGTGACTGGGTCTAAAAATGACTATAATTAAATTAAAAAAATACAACAGAAGGCCTCAATGGCAAACAAAAAGAAAATTAGTGAGCTCAAAAACACAATGTCAGATAACACACAAACAAAACAAAAATAAAATTTAAAAAAAAAAAGGAAGACAGAGCTTGAGTCTGGTGCCTTAGACCACTCGGCCATCCTGACACCCTAAAATAAAAAAAAAGAACTTAAAAAACGAAAATAGCATAAGAGTTTGGGTTAATATAAAAAGAAATAATATCTATACTATCTGCCAAGAATCTAGAATTGGTACTGATAGGGTGTACTCCCCCCCCCCCCCACTGTCTCCTGTTTAAGATTGCAGATTTCAAGGACAGATGTTAAATGTGAGAATGACCTTAGTTGGAATTTCCCTTCAGGTAGAGGCAGGGGGAGAAAGAAGTGAAATGGTCAAGGTGAAACAGGTTTCCTGGAAGGTGGGAAATCAGGGTATATAAACATGTGCAAACAAAGAAAGGGATTGGAATTTGGATCCAGAGGGGCAATATAGAGATTGGATAGAGATTCAATGGAGGAGAGATGGGAGTCGGCCATCTTGTAAAGATGTGAGCCATGTGAGCTTGACTCACATGTGGCCACTGGGGGCCTGCAGCCCTTGACTGGCCCGGACTGGCAGCATGTGTGCTAAATGCAGTTAAGAAATTTGCAGATTTGAACTCTGTGTTGGAGTATGTTTTGCTGAGTTTGACTGGTGTCTGGAAGAGGCCATGCAAAAGTTAGGCCTGAAAAGAAAGTGAACTTTGCTGGTTCGGCACTGAAACAGGGTCTAATGAAGACTTTCTGACTGTAACTTTAACTGTTTACACCTATCTGCTTGCTTCTCTCTACAAAGCAGGCTACACACTCTTCATTAGCATTTTCACTGATCACCTTTACCATTGATAGGCAAATATCAGCTACCAGCTTCTCTTGGCTTTCTTTCCCTCTTTCAGACCTAAAAAGAAAAACTTTAAAACACAGTTTAAACTTTCCACTTGTGGGTTCTTACCACCATCCCCAGCCTTCTCAACCAAAATACCAAACCAATGCAAGACTGTCAGTGCAGACTAATTTATTTCTAACAAAGTGACTTTCTAATTACTACAAAAGAAAACATGTAAGGCTCAGAATACTTCAACATTGTCCAAAACCTTTCTCAGTATTGTCCAAAGTCCTTTCCCAGATTGCCCAAATATCCTCAGTCTCTCAGTCCTGATCATCTCACCAATGTCCAGACAGAGTTCATCTCCAGACACTTGAAGACATGTTCCTTTGACTGCTCCTCCTTGTCTTCCACGCTGTCTTCTTGTCACCTTCAGGTAGCCGGAACTCCATGGTGCCGAACCAGCAAAGTTCACTTTCTTCTCAGGCCTAACTTTTGCATGGCCTCTTCCAGACACCAGTCAAACTCAGCAAAACAAACTCCAACACAGAGTTCAAATCTGCAAACTCCTTAACTGCATTCAACACACATGCTGCCAGCCTGGGTCAGCCAAGGGTTGCAGGCCCTCGGTGGCCACATGGCCAAGCTCACATGGCTCACATCTTTACAAGATGGCAGATTCCCATCTCTCCTCCACTGAACCTCTCTCTATCTAGTCTCCATATACGAATCTGAATTGAATCCTGAATTGAATCCTTCTCTTTGTTTGCACATCCTTTATATACCCTGATTTCCCGCCTTCTAGGAAACCTGTTTCACCTTGACCATTTCACTTCTTTCTTCCCCCTGCATCCCCCTGAAGGGAAATTCCAGCTAAGGTCATTCTCCCATTTTAACATTACCTGTCCTTGAAATCTGCAATCTTAAACAGGAGACAATGGGGGGAGGCAGACCCTATCAGCACCATGAAGTTCCTGCTACCTGAAGATGACAAGAAGGCAGTGTGGAAGACAAGGAGAAGCACGCCAAAGGAGCACCCCAAAGAAAGATGTCTTCAAACACGTGGAGACGAACTCTGACTGGCTGACATTGGTGAGATGATCAGGACTGAGAGACAGGATTTTTGGGCAATCTGGGAAAGGACTTTGGACAATGTTGAGAAAGGTTTTGGACAATGTTAAAGTAATCGGAGCTTTCCTTACATGTTTCTTGTGTAGTTATTAGGATAATTAGAAAGTCATTTTGTTAGAAATAAATTAGTTTGCACTGATAGTCTTGCATTGGTTTGGTATTTTGGTTGAGAAGGCTGGGGATGGTGGAAAGAACCCACAAGAGTTTAAACTGTGTTTCTAAGTTTTTTTCTTCTGCAGTTTTTGGAGCTGGGAGCTGAAAAGCAGCTGGCTGGCCTTTGCATATTAATAGTAGGCAGGTAGAGTGTAAATGCTAATGAATACTTTGCAGCCTGCTTTGTAGAGAAGCAGGCAGATAGGTGTATACAATTAAAGGTAATTGCAAAGGAACTGCTAGTTGCCTGCTCTAGAGAGAGAAGCAGGCTTGTATGTGTTTTAAGTTAAGTTAAAAGGTCTTCTTGGGGTCACCCACTTTCAGTTGGCAACTCCGGGGGCTGCCATCCTCTGGTTAATTAACCCAAGGGAATAAAACCCTTTTGTTAATTACCTTAACAGCCAACAGTGAAAAGGTAGATGGTAAAGTTACAGATAGTAAAAGTTAACTATGGTAAAGTGCAGACATGATCTGAAATGGACAGGTTTTGTAATGTACCTCTTTATGGGGATTATGTGGGTATGCAGTGCAAAGCCCTCTGTGCATGGTGGATATGTGATTAGGATAAAGCACTTGCTTATGCCAAAATGGTTAATTGGTGAAGCGGAAAGCGACAAGTTTAATGTAAATTTGACTGGCAAAATCCAGTATGCACTTTAAAAGCCAGATTTGCCGAGAGTTTGGAAGTTTAGGGAAAAGTAGTAAACTACTCCATATAGACTGAAGATTTATGCAGCCACAACAGTCTGAATGAAGTTGGGGACCTTGAATTCCACAGGTTGCATGACTTGGTTTTTCCCTCTTGGATACTTAATAATTGGTAAAGGCCCATTTTGAAGATAATGTCTGTACTGGCTAGTATTGTGGTCTTGTGTTTTTGCCTAGGGGTATTGCAGTTTTGTCTAATTGTACCAGAAGTTTTGCCTGACTATGTTTAAATGGATAGTGGTTTGATAAATGGTTTAACTGGTATTAATGTAACTGCATGTTTCATTGTGTTAAAATGGATATTGCTTTGATGTATACTTTGACTGTTACTGACATAACTGAATGTTTTGCCTGGTACATGTATTGTATTTGCAAGTTGGATTGAGAAATGGGTTTGTTATGGAGTTTATTTTTATAGATATAAAAATTTTTTAAGGCCGGGCACGGTGGCTTGTGCTTGTAAGCTTCAGCCTATGAAGTGGCCGGGGCTAGGGATCGCGGTTCGAGTCCCGCCTGGGGCCCGTAGCGAGACTTAGTTCCAAAAAAATAGCTGGGCGTGGTGGCGCGCGCCTGTCCTCCCAGCTATCTGGGAAGCTGAGGCTGGGGATTGCTTGAGTCTGTGGTACCCCGGGCAACAAGAGCCTGCGGTTCCACAGGCAAAAATAGCGAGACCTAGTCTCAAAAATAAATAAATAAATAAATAAATAAATAAATAAATAAATAAGTAAGTAAGTAAGTAAATAAATAAATAAATAAATAAATAAATATAAAAATTTTTTAAAGATCAGAGTGGGAAATGATAGGGTACACTACCTGCCCCATCCCCCACCCCCATTGTCTCCTGTTTAAGATTGCAGATTTCAGCCGGGTATGGTGGCTCTTGCCTGTAAGCTTCAGCCTATGAAGCGGCAGGGGCTATGGATAGCGGTTCGAGTCCCGCCTGGGGCCTGTAGCGAGACCAAAAAAATAGCTGGGCGTGGTGGTGCGCGCCTGTAATCCCAGCTACCTAGGAAGCTGAGGCTGGGGATTCCTTGAGTCTGAGGTACCCCAGGCAACGAGAGTCTGCGGTTCCACGGGCGGGTAAAAATAGCAAATATCGAGACCTAAAATGTAAGAATGACCTTAGTTGGAATTTCCCTTCAGGGAGATGGCGGGGAGAAAGAAGTGAATGGTCAAGGCGAAACAGGTTTGTTGGAAGGTGGAAATCAGAGTTGGGGAGAGGGAGAGGGAGAGGGAGAGGGAGAG